>CAMXCT020006002.1:406046-431742 GCA_947184155.2 Cladocopium goreaui | reverse complement strand
GGGCAGGGGATATTGCGTATTAGGCATGCTAGCTTAAGGGGAGAAAAACCTGTGAGCAGAAATAGCGGCATGTTCACACTGCAGTCATCGCCAGCAATGGCAAGATGAAAATGAATGTGCCGCGACTAGATGAGCGTGTGGTTCAATTCCCGTAAAAGTTACTTGCAAGACATGCGAGAATCACCACCGGAAAAGCAGACCAATGAAAACCTCTTTTGATTAACTGTCAATCAGCTTCACCAGTCTTCTGCTAAGTCATGTAGGCCTCATAGGTCATTGAAGATGGTTGCATAAGCATCACTGAGGGCATACCAATTTTGCTGTAGTCGGTAAAGTGCTCGGTTGGCTTCTTGTACGAGGTCATTATGTTGCCTTTGCAGCGCGTGGATGCCTTCACTGAGTTGAAAGATTCGATCCGCTTCATCTTCATGATTAGGAAAATGGCCTGCTATTGCATTTTGGCACTCTTGCGAGAGCCGAAAATCAAAGCACGGTCGATCATCTTCATGGACAGCACTGTTGATACGTGATTGCTCACTCAGTGCGATTCCTTCGAGAGTTGGCTGCAGTGTTTCAATGCGATTGCCTAATATATTGTAAGCATGCATAATTTCTGCAATAACAGCACATTGTTGAGCGTTTTTTGCAACAATTGCAAAACGTCTGGAGTTGGCCCAGCATGCATATCCATTGTGTCGCACCTCTGCTGCAAAGGGATAAAACCCTCCATAGCCTGCAATATTCAACCAAGCCTGTAGGTACACCTCGTCACACTCTCGAGGAATGACCTTATGGAATCCATGGGGCAATGAAGCCCCCATCACTACTGTCGTCTCATCAGGAAGCCATGATTCATCTTCAGCCCAGAGGATGTTCCATTTTTCGCCATTGAGCCATGTGCATGCTTCCATCAAGTTAAAAACCCTGCATTCTATATTAACATTGTGACATAGCCTATGGATAGGATACTTGCCGCGATGCAGATTCGTCAACATATTTGGAGTGCTCTGAATGGTTTCCACGTTATACCCTTTCCAGTGGTAGTTCCTCAGAAAGGTCATGAGCGCAGTCGACATGGCTACGCGAGTGGAGCGCCTGCCAGGTGCAGTCCCGACACGTCTTTGGTCGGAAAAGCACCGTGGCTTGGCAGCTGAGGATAACCTGTACTATTTATGTTGGTGTCAGGCAGCATTGTTAGCATCATTGGAGGTAGCACATCATTATGTTAGGTGTATTGTCTAAAGTCTGTTTGAGCCGATAGACTACGTGTGCTAGGATGACGTTATGAACTTCGTTATCCTGTATTGGAGATCGAGTGGCTGCCGGCATGGAAGAGCTTGGTTATTACCTGTCACTAAAGCTGACAACACAAGTGAGCTTATTTTCTCAGTGGCTGAACAAAACTGCGCTATGCACGGCGTAAACACATTGGGACTAGCCAGCCTCTCATATCTCAGCAAGTTGGGACAGGGAACTTGCAGGCACATTGTCATCTTGCTTCTCTTATAGTGCTAGCACTTCTCGGTCTTGCGTATACCCACTGCTATGGTGAGGGTGGGAAGCAGTTCTCTCTCACATCATGCAGTTCTTCGTCTACACTTGAACTGATCTCAATGCCATCGGGATACACCACTGGGACCAACAGCTCGGTCTGAGCATATTCCATTTCACGTACGATGCGAGCTTTGTAGTCAGCTATCATGTGAAGTAAAGTGACTTGCGCTTGAATGCTCTCATCAAGCGTTTCTGGCATTGGTATGTCGACCCAGAGGACTTCTCTGGCCTGTTGCTTCGCCTTGAGCAAATGGTAGTGGGCGGACTGCAAATTATCCAGTAAGGTACAGCAAGCCGTATACTTGTTGATGACTCGTTTGATGTGTAAAAGTCGCTCGTCACAGCTTGATGCATCAGATGTTGCGCACGCCATGGCAGGTAACCCGACAACTAATCTGGTAGATCTCTTTCGACTCCAACAAGCTCGCACAACTTATGTGGGGGAGAAATGAAAGCTGATTGAACTACGAGGACTAAACAAAAAAAGGCCATTACATGTTTGTGTGAGGGACCCCTGTCACGTCTTTGGACAGAAGTACCCTGAGCTATCTTAGTAAAGGAAAGCAATAAATACTTCTCAAGGTCCATTAAATAATTAGGGAGGAGACTACAGCACAAGGATAATTATGGGAGAGAGTAGCTAAGATCCATGTGGTACATGAAAATTTCACAAGCTTGGTCATTTGCCTCCTAATGCTGCTACTGAGGAGCCAAAAAGTAAAGTATGCATGGAGTCCTCAACGTCAGTACTACTAGTCAAGTGCGACGTTGGAGTGTGACTCATGGACCTATGGATAGCAAGCTTGAACGACCAGGAGGCACGCTCAGACGATAATGAAGGCAGAGAGATGCGACAGGACGGAGAGGAGACAGAGCACCCTTCGAATCTCGCTACCCAGGATCGAAATCAAACAAAAAATGAGAGAAGTGGTACTCAATTGGCAAGACACCTAGACAGTTGACCAGTCATTTTGCTCACCGCGCTGCTGACCGTTGTATGGCACAAGCACATTGTGCAGCAATAAGTCTGCTCATTCGTCCAACTTACGCTTCATAGAGCTTTGACTCCGTTGCCTACCGTGCTTCTCTTGCTGACGATTTGCCTCCCATCGTTGAAAGATTTTCGCTCGATCGATGGCAGTCAAGGATTTCCGGCCAATCTGTTCTTCACAAGCTGCTTGTTTTGAGACTGCGTGATTCCTTTCCTCGTTTGCCAGGAATAATATAGCTTCATCCAACGCTCCTAATGCCAATCTCAGTTGATTGACAGCTTTCTCCGTGTCCATGCCGGCTAAGCTTACCTTGTCAGTTGCCTTAGCCAGGCAATTTCGAAGCTGAGCGACATGATGGGATAACGGGTTCACTGAGCATGGCAATGGTTTCTGTCTGGGTCTCTCGGTCTCCGTGCTCATTGGCGGAGATACGGAGTACAGAATTAGCTACCTGTGAGCAATAAAATGGCTATTAAGTTACAGCAATATGCCTTGCCTTATAGCTGTTAGGCAGAGAAGGGTACTCCAGGAAAGGTGAAGGTTCTACAGCACTTGTCAAGTTCATTGGAACGAAGGGCTCTATACATCTGAAAAACAGAAACAACAAAGATAAATGAAGTAGCGACAAACCGAGTGTGTGATCCATTTGACTAAAGTACACAGGACGGGCACTTAGGTCGCTCTACGTCGTTTGGCCATGCGTTCCGTGAAGATAGCGTAGCCCGATGTTGGTGCTTGTGTGTTCCATCGGATGGGTCTCATCCCGAAAGGCTCACTCTCGATGTTTCTTTTCCGTTCGATTCGTGGGAGGGGGGGGGTTTCGCGGCCACGTTGACATCATCAAGAGTTTGTATAAGGGCTTGAGCATCTGCGGCGAGTTCACGTAAACTGAAAAGGGGGGGATCACATGACTCTAGCTGTAACTGATGGAGCATCGCTCGCTCTGCTTCATAAATTAAGTGTGGAGAGATTTCTTTTGGGAGCCAGAGTCCATCATGAAGCCAAATTGCTGATGTTACGTGACACCTTCTAGTTAGTTCCTTGTAGTAAGAGATCATAATGTGTTCTTCATACCATTCAAGAGTTCGAAAAGCAGCACCTCTGACATGATCAGAATATTGTGGCCTCCGTAAGGACAGGTGGTCGTTAACAAGCGCTTGTGTTGCTGATTCAATTTGACAACTGAGATGATACAATGCTGGAGGACAGGTGATATGGTGGTCCCTTTCTAGTTTGGCACACGCTTCTCTCGCCCCTGCGTTCATTACAATTAGCGGATGTCGCTTGACAACAGCAAACCGCTGATTCAGCGGTACCAAACCTAGCAGATCAGTAAGTATCGCTCTCAGTTCTGCTATGTGCGGGAGGTGGCTGCTGCGAAGGAGGCGTCGCATGATTTCATAGAAAGCGCCGACCATGTCAACTTCCTGGTGCGTATTTCCAAATAGGAGTAATCTCACCTTTCGTGGTAGTCTTTGAGCACAGGGTCCCCTACCATACAGTCGGCCCAGACAGTCTGTTGCAGAAGCCGTATACTCTACTACTCGGGGCTTCGTGAGATTGACAGTGCCCGCTAAATAGGCCTCTACCTCTTTGAAATATTGCTGGTTTGCAGTTTGCACCATAAATTTATTTACCAATTCCATGCTTATATTCGGGACTTCGGTAAGTAATAGGATCGTAACACCTAACGGCCTCTCTTCCAGTACAATGGCTCCAGATTGCATAGCCAGCTGAAAGGGCGCATCAACAACGATTTCAGTAGGCTCGCTTACATGAGCTGGTAAGGCCTGTGCCGCTCGGCTAGCTACTCCAGCAAGATAATCTGCGAGTATATTGGCTTCTCTTGGGCGGTATACCCATTTTCCATTGTCAAAAAACCTAGATTGTTTCCGGCGGATTTGCTGTATAATAGGCTGTAGGTCTATTCTACGAAAACGTCCTGCGAAGGCTAGGTGCTTAATGATGGGGAGGATATCGCCTTGTAGATAGGCCTGGTCAACTGCGTAGCTTCTGTGTACCATTTCTTCACACAACAGGTCTGTTGCGAGGTTAGCTGACACTGCCTCGGCAAAAATGTTGTCTGGGCAGCTAGGTAGTGCAACAGCCCTCCACTTGAGCAACGTTAATCCTTCTCGCTGTAGTTCTAGGAGAGCAGCGCCCGCTCCACCTGTTCCCTTGTCAGCATGACAGGACCCGTCAAATTGTACTAGCAACGTAGTTTTGTCAGAATGCAGATAGCTGCTGAGCATTTCATTGGTGCCTATAGGCTGCAATGCTGTGAGACGGCAATGATAGTCACCGCACTCACACTGAAAGGTGGAGAGCGAGACATTAGGGGAGATTCCTGTTCCAAACTGGATAGTTTGCTGAATTAATTGTAGCGGCTCAGAGCCTAACGGGACAACAGCAACTATTTGATTGGTGTCTATTGTTTCACGCGTGATGCATACCCGAGCTGGAGCAAGGGCACACGATATGTGGAGTGGGGGTTTGTCACAGCACGAGAGTAGCGAATCATCGACAGAACAGTGGGCGGAAACTGACTGTGTCCTTACATGCTGCATACGGAGGTCCAGGGGTAGTTCTGTTTGTACTCTTTGTACGAGGTTATGGATCCAGGTGTCCATGGGGATAGGGGGAGCAGAGACTTGATGTTTCATTGCGCCTGATTCCCGTAGTAGCAACCTGAATTGATGAACTACTCGCGAGGCTATTGCTAAGTGCTTAACGCCCTTCCTTGACCCTTCGGCCAGCGACAGTATTGAGTCATCTCCTGTCAGGCTTCGTAGTGCACTGATAGGTACGACACACCACCTCACCCAATGTCCTACCGTATTGTCTCCCTTTGCACAAGCAATGCACTTTTCCCAGTCTTCACTTGCTGCCAATTCTTCTTGCATAGGGAGTTCTCTGCATGAAGTCTCCAGCAGTCTGACAAGGGAGTCTGTCGTAAAGGCCGTCAGCTGTTTAGTGACTATGCATGTTTCACAAATTGCGATTTGATAGCCGCCGAGTGGATACGCGCGTCCAAAGTTAGCACATAGGGCACATTTTTTTTGCCGGCTTCGGCCACGTCGTGCTAACCACTCGTCATCATCCTCATTGACTGCCCAGCGTAGCAGAGTGAACCTAGTAATACTAGGAATCCATCGCTTGTTGGCCTCGCAAGCATGACTGAGCCATGCCCAGCTGATTCCTCCCGTCCATCCTGCTGTTAGCACCTTATTACGAAGATAGTGAGATGCAAGTTGCATCATGTGATGGAGCACACATTTTTTGACTGCGTTGATTCGTTGTTTGATTGTACCACTTCCTGACACTGCTCTTGTTAGGACACCTTCTCCAACAACTCGTGCCCACGCTTGCCAAAGTATCCTGACTTCATGTGTTTGTCTGTTCACTGCTGGTGGAGTTTCAACATATAGTTCATGAACCTCTCCTCCTTTTCGCAGAAATAGCCCTAGTGCAGAAACAAGGATGCTTACACCTGGGTCAAGTAGTGGTGCAATTTTACACAGTCGGAACACAAATGCAAGGAGGTCATGCCTAATCCAACTACGTCCTAGTAAGAGTTCCGTTGCTGCCGCGCGCAGCATTTGAAGATCTTCCGTGGCAGCACCAAAATAGGATGTGGTATAGAGTACCACACTTTGTGCAAACGTATTGAAAGCAATGCTCTTAGAGACAACCGACAGGACTGGTTGCCGAAACAGCCTGAGCCGATGTATAAACTTCTCGGCAGCTTTAGGATTGATTTGTTTAAGGGTAGTAGGATGTGTAGTAACTGTCCATAAGTTACGATTAGACAATTGGGCACGCCCCAGTAGCAATAGCCCGAGTGAGGTCGCAACACCTTGGATGCAGTGTGCCCCGAAACCCGACTGATCTAATTGCCGGAGCACCCAGCTTGGAAGCGGGCTGTTGATTACCAAAGCTGTTTTGCACCTGCAGCTACATTCCAACGCCAACAATGAGCATATAGGTGTATAATCAGTTCCGTTGAGGATACCACAGGCTTCTCTGGGGGTCAACCCAATACACTTGTCGGCTCGTGCAAGAATGAGTGTCTTTTGGGAAAGGATAGCTGATAAGATCGCTGCTCGTGCAGTGGGGTATTGTTTCTGTCGAAGAATAACTTCACTTTCAATTCGCCCAGGCAGGGATTGGACTGAGAAGGGGAGACAGTCAGAGCTGACAGCTTGCCAACAGGCATGCTGGTCAATTTGAAACCCTGCCGACCAGCAACATTGATAGCATTTATGGACTCTACTTACCCAAGTAATGTCATGTCCTGGTCCTGCAATCGTATTGTCATCAATATATCCCTGGACACTCATGACCCGGGGGATACGATTCATATAGTGATATATCGGGTCCATTGCCAAGCAGAATAGGAAAACTGAGAAAGACCTTCCCATGTCAACTCCCACATGCACCGCCCTAGGCGGCAGAAGTCTGCCTTGAACTTTATGGCGAATGAGCCTTCCAAATAGAATGTATTTGGCATAATTACATACCCATGTCGGTGCTTTCCGCATTCGCAGGATATGTAGAATCCAATAGGGATTAACCCGCTCAAAGGCTTTTGATAGATCAACTAGTAGCGCGGCTACGGGAGTATTGCTATCCAGTAAAGCTTGTATGGCATGAACTGCGTGCTGTGGTTCTTTAAAGCAATTCATGACTACTTGCGAGGGATGCATATATGAGCAAGTTGCTTTCATGACTACCGCAGCTATGGTGCCATCCACAAGCCTATCACAGGTATTGGGCATTCCTAAAGGCCTAAAGTAGTCAGCAGTCGGACCTACTTTGGCTTTGGGTATCCAAACACCAACTTGTACAGGTGCAGCTCGTAGGCCTGCTAGCATTTTCATCATTAGCTGATCTAAAACTGGGTAGCTGTCTTCAGGGGAGAGTCTCCATGCAGAGTAGGGGATTCCATCAGGGCCAGGGGCTGAATCTTTGGTGCCAAGGAGTGTGTGGAGAAAATCCTGTTTCTGGGGGAGTTCAATGCTGGGCCAGGGCGATGCAGTCTGGTACTCCCGCAAAATGGGTTCCCATTCTTGAAGAGAGTCTTGAGGCTTAGCAAACCAAAAGTTCCGCGTGTCCAACATGGCTTCGTCCAGCATCTGGGAGGTGGTGCACTGTTCACCCTGCTGATTGAGGATCGGCCCATTATAGACGACGCCCTTGGGGCAGATGGATCGTAACCGGTTCCAAAAGGTAATGTTATTGCCGATACCTCTGGCTTGTTGATTTACCTGCTCAAGAGCTGGATATTGCCGAGTCATAGTGATCTGGTCGAGAAAATCAAAAATCTGTTTCAGTAGATCACTTCGAATTGTTACTTTTCCTGGATATAGCTCACTAGCCCCGTTAGAAGTAAATATGTGGTAAGTGGCAGTCTGAAGTGCATGATATTGTTTTGCAGGTACATGTAACACCTCAGCTCGAATTTTAAGGAATTTCCGCAGGAGTTCATGCTCGGGAATCCGAGGGTGATTCGACGGAATAGGTTGTTGTCTCCACCAAGACCAAAGGGTGGCCACAAACTCAACTTCATCTGTTTGGGGTAGTCTTTGGATCCTTCTGATCAGCTCTTGTAGATCATTAGGAACCGTATAGGGGTTAGCCTCGTTCTTTCCTGGGCAAAACACGTCAGTGGGGATGGTCTGATGGACTGGGTCTTTCATATCACTTTTTACTCTTGGTCGAACTACAAAGGTCGCAGTGAGTTGGTAATGTCCACTTAGGTGATGTCGCCGGTTGGCTGCTACAATCACATCTATTTGGGCTGCAGCGATATAATCAGTAGGACACAATATTCTGTTGAGTGCTGAACTGCCAGTCGGGCTTTCGAAAGTATGGAGTTGTGGATGCGTGTCGAGAACTTGCGCGTGGACTAATAATTCATTCCAAAGGTCCGGGCAACTGGTATCTACCTGGTTGAAGTCTCCTCCCATGTAGAGGGGAAAGTCTACTTTACTGGTCTTGACCCAGGCGATGAGTTCTTTCAGTTCAGCGACCTTAGTTTGTGGATGTAGATACACTGACAAAAGTCCGATAGTAGAGTATCTGTCTTGAATTACTGCGAGGACAATGCGACCTGGGATGACAACTTCTGTTCGGTCAAGTTTCCATCCTGGCGGAATTAGGGCTGCCGCACCACCAGACACCCCACCTCTTTCCGTTAACAGTCCTTGGGTGTGTGCTACTTGAATGCCTGGTATGTTATGGTGCAAGGCCTGATGGGTTTCAGCATGCCATCTGGTTTCTTGTAGTAAAACCGGGCCTGTCCGTAGAAGTCGTTTAATTAGTCGCATTTTGGCATCACCTACCCTAGTTGCAAGTGTCCACCCTGATACATTCCACACATGTAATCGTTTAAGCCTGAATGGAAGATCTTGCCTGATAGCTTTCCGGTATTCGAGAATGCCTCTACCTATTTCTTCTACTGCAAGAGAAGGTAATGTTCGAGAGTCATACATAAGTTGCTGATAGAAATCATCAACACTCTGATGGAAGAGTGCAGCAACATGTTGCAAGTTTAGCTTCCACCATGGTGTTCGGACATGGAGTATATTGGGCAGTATTGATAGGTCGCGTATCTTTGATAAGTATGGCGGACATTGAGTTCCTGTTTCAAATAGGTAAGTCGTTTTGACACATCGCGTGAGCATCTTGAGCAAAGTACGGAGCAGAGGAGCAGGCAGGTTCCGCAGAATCATCATCGTTCCGAGTAGAAAAAATTAATTGACTCCCTCCGTTGGGGCTTCTCCCAGTGCGAAGAGCAGCCTGCTCCACTCCTCCGTACTTGCAAAAATAAGATATTCTCCCGATGGGTCCAATGTATGCGATTGTATGAGCTGAGTTCCAATTTGCCTGGGCATTCGTCGCATGGACGATGACTGCGCATACCACATTGGTGACCATACTACAGGAGTGGCAACTTTGTATGCAACAAAGGACTTAGAGTCTGAAAGAGCTTGAACTTGGTGATTGTCAACCACATGTATGGCGATCCATTGTGGAATGGCACCACTAACATCTCGTGCTAATACACCTATAATACTTAAGCCTCCTGTGCCATCCAGACCACCGAGGAGATGGATGACAGTGCTAGCTGTCGAGGCGTTGTGCATAAGACACTGTGGGGCACCAAGTGTGTGCAGGTAACACAAGGCACAGAAAGGGCACTGTAACGCCGCAAATTCACTAAGATGTATATAGTGTTGCCCGTTATCTATGCGAGCAGTTATCGGGTAGGTCACAAATGTATGATAAGAAAATTGCACCGCATCAGCAAAAATCTTTGGCATACTGGCATGAATGAGAAGGTCTTTACTTTGTCGATAGTCAAATGCGACAGTTCCAAAGCGAAACGGTTGGTCAGGCTCATGAGAAAGCAACAGGAATAGCAAGCAAGGTCGTTGTACCCCAACATAGATAAGGGTAGGTTGCATTATTTTTGGTGCCCAAATGATAAAACCGTAGGGAAATTGGTGCTTAACACTGAGCGTTGCAATCTGGAAAACGACAAATAATTGTTTGATAGCAGTAAGTTGTTCAGCACCAGTATATTCTTTCAACAGTTCAATTTGCTTTGCTTTGATCCCGTGAGCTTCGGAATGAAATCCAAGACCATTTTTAACAGCCAAGTACAGCATGTGCGCTGATAGGGTACCATTTTCATATGTGTTGGAGGACTCTAGCACCCAATCGATCCGAGTTTGGGTCATAATACTGCTCAACTCTTTATCCCCGAAGGGGGGTTTATCCTCACTGTGAGCTCCATGATGCTCAGGTGGGTTGGATCCTTGTAGAAAGGCAAAGACTGTCGGCTGGTGTACTACTGGGGGGCAAACTGATTCGACGTTATCATTAAGGGAGTAGTGCCGCCATTTTGCTTCAAAATCCACTTTGTCATCTCTGAGTTGAACTCCTCGAGCGGCTGCTTGTTCCAGAACCAACTTCAGCAAGTCTTGGTATTTGGAATAGACTTCTTGGATGCTAGGCAGATCCTTGTGGTCCGGCTGCGCATCATTATTTCCCTCAACCCACTGTTGTAATTGATCATCGGTGCCGAGGGCTGCACTGATGAGGGATGGATGAAAGCTATTTCCACAAAAGTCTCGAATCACTTTATCCGTGAGAAGGGAAGGCCCATGTCTTTCTGTCGTTAAGATATTATCAAGTCCTGCTAATTTGCGTACTTCTTGGACCGTCAGAATTCTCATTGGCAGTACAATATTCGGGTTATGGAAGATAGGCAAAAGTTGTTCGATGAGTTCATCTTTTTTGGATGCGGTCGCTCTGTCCGTTTGAAGAGTGATAAGGAAACTTTTCCATATAGGAAGAAAATGAGCAGGGATGAAACTAGCCCATGGCAGGTTTGGGACCCTAGCTCCCTCAGCAATTTGAGTTAACAACATGAAAGATTTTCTCCCACCAAAAAAGGAATAATCCCATAGAAGTGCACTGGGCTGGTAGCCTGTCCAGGAGAGCTTCAGAATTCCACTGTTTGTCAGCCCTCTTGTTCGGAGTAGTGGAGCCAGTGGTAAGTTTTCACCGTTCAAGGTAACTAATGGGCCCCACTCATCGTGAAATGTAAGTGGAACAATGGCTAGCTCCTCTGTGTCCATGTGACTCCGTAGAAATACCCTTTTTCGCTGAATGCCATAATAGGGACTCGTGTCCCAGACCCACCGGTTGGTTGGTTGCTTGGTAGGGAGTCCAAGACAGTATAGAAACATTTGGAAATGTTCAGACTGCTCAAGGCGCTGTATACCTTTAGGTTTGCGGTCAGTTTGTACGAGTTGCATGCTTCCAGCATTCTCTGTCAAGTATCGGATCGATTCAGTTCCAAAGAGCTTCTGAAGATGCAGAATAACAAGGTACACTATGAAGAAGAGCATACTTCGCCGACCTGTCAGCCCAAGCAGTCCATTTAAATACCCTGCATAAGTAAGATCTTGACAGGGAGATCCTGCAACAACAATCCATTTGATTGAGGGGTGCATTGCCTTGGCTTGACGAAGGATCAGAGAGTCACGAGCAATTAAATCCCAGACATCTTTAACGTAGATGGTAGCAACCCCTTCAATCGTATATCCCCACTGTTGGTCTTCACGTAGCCCTATTTCCGCAGCAACAAGCCGACGTAATACAGGATCAATTTCTGCAGCGATGAAAATGGTAGGGGGTTTACCTAGTTTTCTCTTGATGATGTGATAGACAGATCCGACTCCATCAAACATCGAGATAACACCAATGCCAGCAAGCGTTCCGTGTGCGATAATCCTAGGTAATCCTTCGGGGTCAATCTCTTCGACCATATCCTCATTCTTACCATCTTTGGGGGGGCCATGTCTGGTTGCTTTCGCCTTCTTCTTGTTCGACTTGGTTTTAGCATTGTGCTTGCATGAAGGGTGAGAAAGCTGCGAGTTTCGTGTTCTTTTCTGCTTGCGAGGTGATTTGAGAAAGCCTTTGACAACCTTTAATTGTCTTCTGCGATATTGCGCAACTTCTCCACCTCCTGCTGCTTCAGAAAGTTGTTTTGTCATTAAAATTGCTTTGGGTGATTTGACTGGCAATATGACCAGCCCACTGATGAGGAGCTTCCCGCTGACGAGCTTGTAGTCCGCAACTCGTATGCCATTGTTGTGGTCGTACATACTTATCATTCCAGGCTGGCTAGTATGCAGGACAATGAGCTGGCTGTCATGGTCAAGCCTAGTGGTGGCTATGAGACACTGGATTTCATACTCCCTTTCTTGGAACATAAATTTGTGCCCGAGTGGGAGTCGTTCTTCCTCAAGCTTCGGATAGGAGCATCCTGGAGGTACTTTGATTCGAACAATGATCAAAGGGCCGAATTTTCCGCACTTCCACCTGGCTTGGGCAGTGTCTAGACATGAACAAGCTTGACACTCTGTCAATTCGTCAGCATTCCAGATCGGAGCTAACAAGTCACAAAGTTCATCTATGCCTGTATTAGGCTTGATTGTCGCAGTGAAGGTGTCAATTGGTAGTGTGCTAGACCGTAAACACGCCTGACATTGCAGCACAAATCTTGAGAAGAGGAAGCTACGAGTACTCTGACTAAGGTTAGCGCATATAATTGAATATAGTTCATAAACAGCGTCATTTTGGGTAGTGCCGTTGGGGGGAATGGTGCTAAGCGTTGCTAGGGAAAGGCAGGCGTCGAAACATGTAAAGGGAAAGACAGTGGGCACTTGATGAACCCAGCTCCACCCTACACCTACTGCTGCAAGGGCTGCTTGTCGAACATGTATGCTGACATGTGTTGGGATCCAAGGCCCCCTTGAAAGGAGGTACAATGCAGTATTCATGCTAGAAATGTGGCTACAGTGGATCGCAATGTCTTGGGCTTTGTGAGCTAAGGCAGCGATAACGGCGTCATCAAGGGTCGGGAACCATTTGCGGCTAGATTCAGCGAAGGGAGAGAGAGAGGTAAACCGACCTTGTTGGGACTGACTTTGGGTCTCACGTTCAAAGGATGGCTGGGTGAGGTCAATTTGCTGAGTATGGTCATCTTCCCCAGTGATATCAATGCACACACGCGTTTTGTCGTTAGCCGGGAGAACAGAACTTCGTTGAAGGGCAGCCTGGATGAGGGGCACAACATCCCCTTGATGTGAGGAAGAAGCCTGGGACGGTTTGGTCTTTGTGGGGGTTGCAATGCCAGGGGGGTCTTTACCGACTTCTACGACAACAGCGTCATCAGGCAACAATGACTGTTCTTCTGGTACAGTAACATTTCCTATAGGGGCCTCAGAGGCAGCATCTAGAGGCTGGGACTGACTTGGAAGTGTATGTACAATGGGGTCACTGCTCTCCTGTTTGGCATTGTCAGTTTGTGAGGGAAGGGAGACACCGGGTGGGGAGGAAGGAGTGATAACAGGATCAGAGAGTTCATTCGACAGTCTGACTTTACTTGCAATACCACCTTTCACCTCTCCACCAGCGGGTTTGATCTCTGGCAGGCTAGTTTTTCGACTGCTGAGAGCTTCTCTTTCACATGTAGGGGGTTTCTTGAGAGGGGTGGAGAGAAGTGCAGGTTGGGGAGGTAGCATCTCTTTATCTTCCTCCTCTACTTTGTGTACATCATTTCGGTGATGGTCTTGATCAACAACCATATCAATAATTGGTTGCTCACTGGTGCCAGCTGGGTGACTAGCAGGAAGGTTGGTCCATGGGATGGTTGGGCTGACAGTAGGGGGGTCAGTGTGTGCGTTCCTCGGCGTTAATTGCACTTCTGGACCTTTACAAGCACGCTGAGCACCTTTGGGTTCACCTTGACTGCTTGACCGCTCTGTATTTGGCTTCGTAGTGTCATGGACGCTTGCCCCAGCGACTGCATCAGCAAGGGGGGGACTGCTTTGATAAGGGTTGATCTGTTGGGAAGGCGGTGTTGGCGGGGGGGTGGTGCCTACCGCGGCATAAGCCGGAAATTGATCTGTTTCTTTTTTACTGCCGGGGGGGGTAGACGGGGTCCTAGGCAGTTTGGCACCATGGTCAGTAAGTTTGTCCTTCGTAACCGGCTGGTTTTGTGTGGAGTTTGGAGAAAGTACCGCAGTAGTTTTCCTATTGGTACCGCTGTTGTCGAAGGTATTAAATTTCCATGCAGCAATGGCTTCAACTTTAGTATCAGCAGTGATCATGGCACTGAAGTCAAAGTAGGGAGGCACGAGCATGACTAGATAACAAGCTTTGAAGGGATAAATTTGTAGAGCGTCGACTTTGGTGAGGTATAATGAGCTTTCGAGGCCGTCAACTCGATTGATTTGACATTGCCTTCCTGTCGGTATTTCAAACATTATAATTCTGGTAAATTTTGAGACTTGCTCAAACCTAAGGACGTTTTGCTTGCAGAAATCTCCTTTCGCACTATTCACTGCTTCAAAATGACTGAAATGAGTCAAAAAGATATCTAGTGTGTCTTTTACAGGTATTGGTTCAAGGAAGAGTATCCATGGGTAGGTCTCTTCAGAATAAGTGTATGACACCTGTTGAGTCGGTAGGTCAACTGCTGAGTCCTTAAGGAGCCCAAACCGTCGCTTCTGTGAAGCATTCTGGGTGCTGACAGGGGCGATGACAGTGAGTCTGTTTTTGAAGCTTGGATTACACTTTTCACCGATTCTACGCCAATGCTCTCCTTTGGTCTCGTGCCTGGGTGGTTCACCCGGTGCACCAGTTTGTGGCAGTATGTTTCCGCAATGTTCTATCGTGAGAACAATATTGTTTCCTCTTCTGTCCTTGACTGAGAAAGAACATGGGAAGTTCTGCTTAACTTCATGAGGGATCCAAAACGTGAGCATCGTGATATTGGCATTATCTTCATTAACGATGGTTTGAAATTCAAATTTGGAGGCTGAAAAAGCATTAATGAGTGCAAAGCCAAGATCTGAGTCGATGACTGCTACTTCGTTTTCCAGGAGTGGGATGATGCTACTTTTTGCAATTTGAAGTGGTATAAAGGGCATACTGCCTATTGGTGCATATCTTACTTCAATTCGGTACCAGTTGCTAACAATGGCAGTCACTTGACTAAGAACAAATTGTGTCGATTGCTGTCGTTGTCCAAAAGGCAAGTACGTTGTTGAACAAGATTGAGCAAAATGAGGTTCCAAAACCAACGCCCCAAAACAGGCAGTTTTGCGGTGACGCATGGGCGTACCCCCATAGTATATAGATTCGAGTCCCCGTGAGCCTCGCTTTGTCCTCGTGCCTCGGGCAGGCCTCGGTAAGCCTTGGAGCGCCTCGAATGCCAACAAACCTGCTTCATCATGGCCCCTAAAACAGGGCCCAAAAAGTGGTCAAAACATGGCTGCGATAAAGGGACCTTGACAGTAGTGCGGACCATATTGCTGTCCGAACAGCTGATCCACTAAGCCCCTCCGTTCACCTACGGTGCCAATTTAGCAGACGAGATTCGCCAGACCCGAGTCCCCGCATGTCTCGTCGGGCGACGTCCAGCAGCGATGACTCCTCCCCGGCTGGGTCAACCAAACCTACCCGGAAGGACAAAGCAGCCGTGGATGAAACTGCCACTGCGCGTAGGCCCAAAGGAGTCATCCTTGTGAGTGAGGCATTCACTGAAATCAACGCGGGTCTGGTCATCGTATTAGCTTCGGGTCATGAGAGTCCTGTACCTGTCACTGCCTTGGAGGACTCGGATACGGATCCTGATGAAATAGCCCACGTTGTTACCAGTGCTTACCATAGACATGTCGAAGCCTACCTTGCTACTACATATCCACCTGCAGACGTTGAGCAAGCAGTCGCTAGTGGATTACTTGGCTCTCCTCTGCTTGGCACGTCCACCCGTGTTACTGCAGATTGGTGCCATGCGTGGAGTTTGTTAGGCCAGTGGTCTGGATTAGTCACTTTTCCGGTTCCAGCCTCTGGAGTCTGGCCGCGCCATGGTCATTTACGGAGGATCCTTGATGGCTACCAAGGCAGACAACCGAACTTCCATAAATGGGCTCGGCCTGCCTACGAGCAAGGTGCCCTTCCGACCCTTAGCCTGCTGCCAGGTGAGGTCAGTGTACGAGTGCTACCAGGAGACAAGATGTACCAAGCCATGGCAATCGAGCCACAGTACATGCGGCCTGTTATTCTGCATGGGTTTGGCACCAATGCCAAGAAAAGAATGCCTAGCAGTCTCGCTGACCTCGCCCAATTCGGCTGGTTGCCGCTGGCTGCGGCTTTATTTGGTACACAAGAATGGAAGCCCCAATGGCTGCATCACAATTTCCTTCCAGTGGTTGGTCTTCGACTGCATGCCAAAGTGCCTCCTCCTCCTCTCTCCCAAGCTCAACTAATCTTGCTGTGTGGACTGTGGCAACGGAAGGAACAATCGGAACCCTCATGTACATCGCTGCAGCAAGCAGCTCTCCTAAAGTTTGGTCTTCCGTTACCTTTCAGAGAGATGGCTAAATGTGAAGTCACTGTCAATGAGCAGGCCATAGATGTTGGAGAAGTACTGTACAAGAAACAAAGTGGGACGCACAGAGAGAAAAAGCATGTATTAACACTTACGCTCATGCTAGTGCGTCGCAAATCTGCTTGCAAAACCTCTGCGGGCAGCAGCAAAATTCTCCGATGGCTGACCCCACTTTTGGGTCCAAATCTGGATCCCAAAACGGGGCCCAAGCAAAGACCTAAAAGAAGGAATGAAAATGTGATCCAATTCTGGACCCCATTTTGGGGTCCATATTTGGACCCAAAAATGGGGTCAGCCATCGGAGAATTTCGCTGCTGCCCGCACATGTTGTGCAAGCAGATTTGCGACCCTGCAGCTTGAACATGTATGTCAACTCATACCTTTTTCTCTTTGTGCGTCCCAAGTCCGGTTGCTACTGTCAAGGTCCCTTTCTCGCAGCCATGTTTTGACCACTTTTTTGGGCCCTGTTTTAGGGGCCATGATGAAGCAGGTTTGTTGGCATTCGAGGCGCTCCAAGGCTTACCGAGGCTTGCCCGAGGCACGAGGACAAAGCGAGGCTCACGGGGACTCGAATCTATATAATACTATGGTTGGGGTCCCTTAGCCATGATTGATGGTGTGGCAGTGGGACACTGTGGTGCCTTCTGGACTTGCTGTTTGTCAAAGCTGCGCCAGTTTTGGCAAAAAAAGGTCACTGCAGAATCTCATTTTCGGAGCTGTAAAACATTGGCCTTGGACTCCAAGAAGTTGTCCTCCCCAGTTGCGTTGAAAAATTGCTGCCCAACTTTGATCCACTTGCGTCATGCGAAGACCTTTTTGTGTGGAAGTTTGGTGAGAGGATGTACAGTGTACTGAACCACCTTGAACCTACTTGAACATCTTGAAACCTATCTTGGAACAATGTATGTGCAGGTGAACAGTTAGGAAACCATTTTAAGTTTGTAGGAACCGATCTGTGAACTATAGAACCCATAGGAACCTATAGGAACCAGGTAGGAACCAATTTGGAACCAAATGGAACCAGTTTGTGCATGGAAGAGCTTGGAGATGGATTTTCGTTTGTTTTTGTGGTTTGTGGTGTTTTTGGATGTTGTTTGACCCATGTCCTAGGAACTTGATGTTGTGACTGTATTGGGTAGGAGTTTTGTAGGGTATTTGTGAGTTTGAGCTGAAGACGTTTTATTTGGAGAAGCTGGAAGAACGTTTTTAAAGCTTGAGAACTCTTTTGAAGTAGTTTGAGAAGTTTGAGAACGTTTGAGTGTCACTGCGTTTTACTCTGCACGACTCTTCTAAGAAGAAGAGTGACTGAGCTGTCCAACCTGTGTGGTTTGGCTCCAGTCCGAGCTGTGAAAAAGAGCTGCCACGCCGCGCTCGTGTTTTCACATGGTAGCGGAGCCATGAAATCTCTATAGAATCGCTGACACCACGGTCGTGTATAAAATTGCAGACGTTGGCACTGGATAGGTACCCCCAAACAAAGGATGGCCCTAAAACGCACCATGTTTCGAAGCTTATAAGTTTCGAGAGGAGATTGCGAGGAGGAAAATTTAAATCAGGATGAATAGTTACAAGCCCTTGCGATGTCTGCTAGGCAGCAACGTCGCAAGGCAAGGTCCGGAAAAGCAGCCATTTTGATTCACATATCTGCCAACGCACGCGCGGATGCCTGCGGATTCCCCTGCGGATGCGGAAAAACCCTTGCGAAGGACCACTGCGGATGCCAAAAACCCCCAAAAAATGGCCGCGGATGCATTTCCGGCGTTTGAGAAATACAAAGTAATAGAAAGCAACCCGCCCTGCGGATGCCCAATGGGGTGTGTGGCACATTGTATGGGGGGAGGGGGTTTGCTGCCGTTTCCTCCCCTTCCCTCGGTGACGCCTTCGTGTTGAGGAGTTCTCTTCTTCCCACTTGCGGCTTCCATGCCTCTTTCCAAACTTGGCCTTGCCACGCGTTGACTCCCCATCAGGTCTCGCCTCCCAGACTTGGCCCTGCCACATTCTAGGTTCCCATAAAGGGTCATAAAGGGTAGTGCCTGCCACATGTTGACGTCCTCAAAGGCGGTTTCTTCCACAGTAGCTCCTGCCATGCGTGCCTCGGGCAGGCCTCGGTAAGCCTTGGAGCGCCTCGAATGCCAACAAACCTGATTCATCATGGCCCGAAAACAGGATCCAAAAAACCAGTAGAAACATGGCGGCCAGAAAGGGACCTCGACTGTATCCAAACAAAACTACATTGGAAGACAACCTGAAGCTGCGCTGCCCGTAGCGCTCCAAGGCTCTGCCGAGTGGGCCTCCTGGGTCCTTTCCCTCTCAGAAGTCTGGCAAGATGACGCCCCAATGCAAGACCGACCCCTGGAAGTGCATTGCAGCTACAGAAGGATGGACAGCTTGGCGAGATTTCCTCCCTGAACAGTTCTCCGATCAACAACTGCTGCTCACGAGAGCGATTCGCCTCATTGAGGCCGCGAATATCCGGCCAGCCCATGCCAGGCCACCACACCCGACCTGGTCAACAGCAATTATGCAGATCTTTCGTTCCTACCATCCGCAAGGGAAACATCTATTTCTGAAGTCATGTTTTCCACACTTAGTCACTACAGCGGATACAGGAGGTGTCAGGGACATCAACGTTTATGGGTTCTCGGCAGGGTCCTATACGGGCCTTGCAGTCCACGAGATCCTGAGTGAATTCGCTGCGTTCCCTGGCCTCACCAAAGTTGCTGCGATTGCGACGCCGCCAGAGATGATGCGACTTGCCACTGGCGAACGCAGAGTCACACTGGTGCATTGTCTGGAGGACCGGCTATGTGTGTGGAAACCTGACTCCCTGACAGAATTCAATTATCAGGTTGTTCTTATAGAAGGGCACCCCACATGGAGTGGGCGTGCCAAACACTCCTATGGCCACTTGCTCTTCATTGACCTTGATGAAGGAGTCCATGAAATCCAAAGATTGCAAATCACCACCCCTCAAGTCATTCCACATGGAGTACGGTGCGAGGGATTGCTGCGTGTACTTTCATGGGTAAGCTTTGACCTTCCTGAACACCTCAAGACGACTCTAAGTGCTCTGTTAGTAGCAGCGGGAGAGGGGAACACTGAGCTACAAACAGTACCCATTGTCGGACGGGACATTCGGGATGGTCAGCCTGATACGGAAGCTGAACTACAAGCAGCTCTGATTGCGATGATTCCTACACCGGGAGGATCCCATGATGAGGGAGGGTTGCTGGTTCGCAACTTACTGGCGGAATTCCTGCGTGGTTTTTCATTACGTACCCTCATCTTCCTACTGGACATGGTGCTTCCGCAACTAGACGCTTATCATGCGGGACGGCAGCTCCAACATCTCCAGCCCTGGGTTAGTGTAGAACTAGCTCAGCAGAAGAAGCGAGGACAAACGGGAACACGGTTACAGGTTACCTACCAATATGAGGCGTATGCTGGCTTTCATGTCATTCACCTACATACTGACGGTGCCCCGCTCCTGCTCTTTAGTGCACCTTCGGAAGTTCCAACGACCTCGCCGCGTGCTCTCTGTGAAGCTGGGAATCTAGGCAACTTGGAAGCCAACGTGATGGCGGGCAGAGCACTACTGGGAGTACTCCAGTTGCCAGACACTCAGCAGCGGTGTGTCATATTACTGGTACATGAAAAGGTGATGCCTAGCGGAACCAGCAAGAACCCTGCTCAGCGAGCGCTCAAGCGCATTGCCCCGAAGTTGCTGGAGCTTGTTATTGTCTCGCTACCCATTGCTCGGACCTTTTGTGGGCGACTTTTGGACCAGTATCTCAAAACAATGAGTTACTTTGATCCTGCACAGGACTGTAAAGGTATTCCCTATCTATGGAGCACGGAAAGAAGCTGCTCGCCGTGAGGCGGTGGTCACGACTTTGGGAGGCTAGCGCTGCAGCGACTTCCTGTGTGAGCCGCAGCTTTGATTTCTGGGAAGAAGGAGGTGCCATCCAAGCCCCGCAAGAGGTCTCCTTTTCTTGTCCCCATCGAGTTTTTGAGGGGCTGCAGAGAGAGGCGGTTGACCAAGTACTGCAGGCGGTTAAGTTCACTGACAAAAACGCTCCTGGATTGAGTCTGGCTTTGGACGAGGAATTCCAAGCAGCCGATTGCTTTGCGGAACTCATACGAGGGTACACAATGGGTTTAGTGGAACTCTACATCATGATGGGCCTGCAACCCACTGGACCCACGAGAGTCAACCTGGAAGTAATTGTACCATCCCCCAAAGGACTTACTCCTGCAATGTGGAAGCAGACAGCCACTCTGTGTCCACTTGAGTGGCCGTCCAATTATAGCCTCCTGAGGTTGTGGCACACGCCCAAAAGTTTCCACCAGTATGCTGCACAACTCAAGCAGCAAGTACAACATCGCCATATGTTCACTCATTGGGAAGTCAACCGCGGGAAGTTAGCAAGCAGGGTGCTGTTCCAACGACCAGCCCACTACTTACCAGAAACGATTCTGAGGCAGCACGTGCGAGAGCGGGCCTTCCCTGATAGGAAACTACGCAGGAGAGCACCAGATACTGACCTGGTTGCTTTTCAGACTAAATGCAATGAGTTACGGCTCCTGGCCGCAGGGGCAGAAAGGGCGAACCCTGTCTCCTTTGCGATTGGGAACAGCTGGAATGACACTCTCCGAGCAGACAAGCAACACCACCTTGAATACACTACACGGAGTCAGACATAGATTCTCTTCTTCCTTCTCCCCCCCTGGTTTTTAGGGTCGCTCTTTTTGCATTGCTTTGTTTTCTGCTGTTTGATGCCTTTGTTTCTTTTGGCCCCCCCTGGCTGTGGTTGGCTGTGGCCCCTTTTGCTCCGATAGGGACCTCTCTTATGGCTCCTCCGCGTCCTGCATGTCCCTTTCTTGCGTGGTCCACTAGGTTTTTGAATCCAAACTTGTGTATCTGTCCATAGACGTGACAGGTGCACTGGTGTCTCATCCTCCTCAATTAATTGTTTTGTGGATTGCAATTGTTGTTTGTACTTGTGTGTCTGTCCATAGACGTGACAGGTGCACTCGTACTCCTCTGCACTACTAAGGTCCAGTTTTTCAGTTTCGTGTGCACGCCACTTCTCCACTGCGCAACTAAGGTCTAGAATTACCTGCGCTACATCTTTTACTAAGGTCAAGAGCACTACTCTCCTCATGTTATTTGCCGCCCACTGTCCCTTTTGCGGTTTTGCGTTCCCCTTGGGGCGTCGCCCTATTGGGCTTTCGGTCTTCCTGTTTGTTGCTTCTGTCGGTGCGTCTCATGGGCTTCTCTGCTTCTTTTGTGTTCCTCCCTGGATGTGGGAGGGCCCCGCTTTCTTTGATTTGGTGTTTGGCTCTTGTTGGCTCCTCTCTCTGTCTGTTGTTGCCTCCCCTCCCCCCGCGGTCGGTCCCGTGTGGCGCCCTGGCCCAGTTTTTCACGCTGGTGCCTCCCTCTGGGTATCTGGTTGCAGCTGTGACGGCTCAGTTGCCCTGCTTTCGTGCTGGGAGTGTGGTTGTGCTTTGTCGTCCTTCCGTCAATTGTCTCATGGCAGCAAAGGCTAGTAAGCCCTGTGTGGGGTTGTTTTCACCCTCTCCACCATGTTGCAGGTGACGTCAGGGAGCTCAGTTTGGCCACACTGAGGTATTCATCAGGATGATGATCCAGGCCCCACATTGGTCTCCGCTAAGCTGCCCTATTGCTATTCTAATGTGATAGGTGCAGCCTTCTCCGCCCCTGTCCTCCTCTGCCATCCCGGCACCCCCCTCCTGGTTGTTTGTTTTTCGGCCGGTCTGTCTGGTTTTGCACTTGGTTGGTCGTCTTCTGCTGTTTTGCGGTGGGTTGGAACTAGGGTGCCCTCCTCTGCTTGTGCTACCCTCCCCTGCCCTCACTTAGGTGCGAAGCAACTGGAGCTTAGATTGGATTGTGTGAGTATTGTTGACCGGTTTGATTAAGTTTGCTGACTCAGGTTATTGATATGAGAGGCACTGACACAGCATTCTTGTGACCCACTAAGGTTACTCAGGACGGCCAATTCGTTTGGTGCCCCTAGGGCCCGTCTTCTTGCTTTGCCCTTCTTGCTGACTTGACCTTACCTCCTTGACGGGGCTTTTTGCTTAATCGGTTTTGAATTCGTTTGTTTTTTCTGAGTCTCCTTGGTATGTCCTTTGTCTGGGTCCTCTACATGGGTGGCTGCCTCTATCCGAGAGGGGCGGTAGGTAGCCGGCCGATGCCAACCAGACTGTGCTGCAGTGAGCTTCACTGGTGCATTCCAGTGGTGCTTCCTGTAGGACAGCCTGGGGCGCCCGCGAGCAGCATAAGACTGCCTACATGGTTCGTCAGTTGGTGGATGGATTGTGGTGATTCTGCAGCCTGCCTATTCTGTGGGTGAGTGGCATTACGGACTTGGTTTCACTACAATCTTCTTCTGTGCATACTGCAATGCACTGCAGGTCTTTCAGGGACGATGACATCCTGAAATGTCCTGAACAGTTCTGTAGTTTGTATATTTCGCGAACCTACACCAAAGAGAGCTACGTTGCCGAAGACAACACTGGTAAGGTGGAACTTGCGAATACAACCATACTACCTTTCGGCGCCTGTTTGTTGTCCGAGTGTGGCGTCATCGCCATTTGGCTTCATCCTACCTGCACAACGACAATGTTTTTTGCATGTCTCTCAGCTTTGCGAGTATTGCCTAGGAGCTTCGCTGGCTGAGACTAATCAATCTGCTGGTTGCATTTCCCCCTATGAAATTAGGGGCATGCTGGATATTTGCGATGGTATTTTGGAAGTTTTTCCCTGGCCTGCGATGCTTCCCGTATGCCATCACTGGCCGCCCCCCCACTGGGGGGGGACCTGGCTCTTTTCACCATCACGGCTTCGTGGTTACGATTGACAGATATGGTGACGACTCTGTCCATGGAGGCCCTCTGACAAGCTGATCTGAGAGGACGCTGAGAGAGGCATAAGTTGTAGCCCTGCTTTCTTGTACAGCTTGGCACATGCCTGAGTAAACACACAAGCTAAAGCCTTCATGTTTGCCCGAATGCCGTGATTCTTAATTCATTGGCACGTTTTTGAGAGTGATGCAGTGGACAAGCCACTGCGTCCCCTGGCAAGTCGATTTTGTGGGTGTTCTGTTTGGGCTCTGGCCCCGTTTTTTTGTTGTTTTTTGGTGCTTTGCTGTTTGCTTCGCTGTTTCCGCTGGCGAAACGCAAGTCTGGCTGGGGGATTTGCGGGTCGTCGTGTTTGGTGGTTTTTTGTGGTTTTGTGTGTTGTTTAGTTCGATTTGCCTGCTCAAAATGGACATACTATGTCCTTGTACAAACGTCTTTCCGACAGCTTATGCTCATGTAAGGACCGAGCCTTTAGCGCGACATCGGCCACACTCGAGGGAAAAAAAACAGGAAAATCTTGCACAGATAAGCAGATAGTCTTTGCATGGGAATTCCCTCCTCTCACAATCGCCAACCAATACCATGACCAACAGACCAATCAGGTGAAGCGAGCGCGATATCGTCTGATATTGGTACGAGGGTCAGATCTTGCGTGGCTGAACAGAGATCGCCTCCAAGAAGTCAAGGCAGGGCTAGCCGCTGAACACAAATGGATTCCTGTGCAGAATCTCCCGTTCCCGGAAGTCGTCCTGTATGCCTACGCAGCCGATCGCACGCTCTTTCCCACACATGTATGCCTGCCTTCAGGATTGTACAAGGCGCGTACTGGACAGATTGTGGCGCAGATCGGCCCTGAACAGGAAGTCCTACCTTTGCCAGGTATGTACTTCTTTGATAGATGGCGGATACATCCAACGTTACCAATCCCCAGCAACCTACCACGCACCAAAGAAGCGCCAGTCCGAGATATCACTCATGCCATACCCTCAGCTAGTACGAAACCAACCCGGTCGCTAGAAGAAGAAGCGAGAGACATCCTTGCGACAGCCGCCAAGAATCAGGTGGAAGATGGGCCAAATACAAGGCAGGCAGCTGTCCGCGCATGTAAGTACCTAAGAGCCATGGTTAACCAATATGGGTCCATAATACAAGAAGTGCATAAACCGCACAGTATCGCCCACAAGGAGGAGAGCTTCCAGTAATATCTCCGGAACTGACTTCCGAGTTACTACATTGCCTATCCACGCTACCCGACCCATGGCCCCTGGCTAAGATCACGATAGATATGGAGAAACCACGCCAGTGGGTTTCCAAATTGTGCCGACTCTACTTTGCTGACGAATATGCCAGACGAACAGTGGGGCACCCTCGGCGTCACAGGTCCCAGACATCGAGACAGCACTCCAGGCGGTCCAGAAAATCCTCCCAAAGCTTGAGACAAGGATGATCGAATTCTTGGCGGAATGGCTGGTCACCTTCCTGATACCAGCAACGCACGTATTGGAAGTGAGGGCACCTCATCTTTCCTTTATTGTTCCTCAAGGAACACTGGTTTAGAGAACTGTACCTCGGCTTAAAAGTCACGGCATCGTTTGACCGATCTGAATCGTACACGCGAGTCCAGCGCAGCCAGTAGCACTGGCAGCCATGAACACCCCAGCGCCGGTACGCCCGTGCAGTTCCAGTAATCGCAAACGGTTAACGTGGGGTACCCACGGTTGCCACACACGACGCGTGACCACTGTGCAACACAGGTGCTGTCACTACGGGGTCCCCATGGTTGACTAGTGCTTAGTTGACCTAGGACACCCCCTTTACCTTGGGCAACTGACTTTGTAGTAAGCCAGCCAGAGTAATTAGGTGGAGGGAGGAAGGGGAAGGGGGCCATAGTAACAATCTAACGGGGCCACTAATCTTGCCTAGTAAAAACCGAACTCCTTGCAGGCGTAATCAATGAGCAGGATTGCAGAGCCATACGCACGGCTTGCTGTTGCCTAAAGAGTCTGCGCATCCGTGTAGAAGCCCGAGCCAATGTAACAGAACGTGCAGTTATAAGCCGACAGCTACAGCTTATGCAAGCGAGTGTTCAATCCCACCATACAGAGGACCTTGACACAACTGACACAAGTTGCCCGTCCAGAACTTCTGTTGAACATTTCGCTGAACTCTTGCTGAAGGAGCTCCACGCTTGCAAGTCTGCATCAATGCTGTCCAGCCAGCGATCATCGCTAACTCGATCGCATTGGATACAGTTTTGAAAGCAGCATGCACCGCAAGAGTGCCCTGCAGC
>CAMXCT020006002.1:276046-401046 GCA_947184155.2 Cladocopium goreaui | reverse complement strand
ATGATGGCCAAACTGGAACTCCAGATTAATCCACTCGAAACCGCATACCCTTGTTTCAATTGTTTACACTGACATGCCATGGCGACTGCTAAATTAAATTAGCCGGTGATTCAACCACGGCACGCAGTAATTTCGGGGATTGCACATTTCTCTGCGCCCGGAACAAAACAAACAACCAGTGTCACAACACAAAAAAACAAAATGCTCGTGTTTGGTTTGTGTCCACCATGCCCGATGCAACCCATTTGGGTGCAGATTATTGCGCGGCGAAATCTGGATGAACCAAATGAAAGTATAATCATTTATAGTTGCCGTAGAATTGAAACAACTTTTGTGCAGCGGAATTGAGGGCCGGTTCCGCGCCACATTGTCCGAATTGCCAAATCCTGGCCTGCACTCACAGCGAACAACAAATCACAAAAACTATTTTCTGTTAGTTGAAGTCACTCTTGCAGTAGCCAACTTTTAGCATGGGGTGTAATCGCCAACCACCTTCGCACTTAAGTACCTCCTCCATCCCCACCCCCCGACCGGGTTTCTTAGGAGAAAAAATCGCCGTGGCTCAACTTCTTCTCTAGGACGGTGTTGCCACATCATGGGAATCAGCATCATCACCATCATCACCATCATCAAACCTACTGTCGACTTCTTATTTCCCAGTTCCCCATTCACACCGTTTTCTTGTTACCAGACCTTCTTCCTCGTTTGCACTTTTCCAGCCAGTTTTCGTCCCCGACCCTCTGGTTTCAAGTTTGGTCAACCTGTTCGGCCCTACCTCTTCCTGGGCAAATTTGCGACGTACGATTTCAATCGCCATCAACTTTCTATATGTCGGGAAGGCCACTTTTATTGCATAAATACCGTCGCAAAAACGACCAGGGGTTCAAAAAATATATCTCACAAATTGCCCTTGAAAAACTAGATATAACTGGTTAATAAACAAATATAAACAGTGGGTTTAGAAACTATGAATTCATGCATTGATGGCAGTAGAGGTGCCCCAACTTCGGGCCGAAGACGCCGAAGACGCCGAAGACGCCGCAAACGCCGCAGACGCCCGAAGACGCCCGAAGACGCCGAAGACGCCCGAAGACGCCGAAGACGCCGAAGACGCCGAAGACGCCCGAAGACGCCGAAGACGCCGAAGACGCCCGAAGACGCCGAAGACGCCGAAGACGCCGAAGACGCCCGAAGACGCCGAAGACGCCCGAAGACGCCGAAGACGCCCGAAGACACCTGAAGGCGGCCGAAGACGCCGAAGACGGCCGAAGACGCCCGAAGACGCCGAAGACGCCCGAAGACGCCGAAGACGCCCGAAGACGAAGAAGACGCCGAAGACGCCCGAAGACGCCGCAGGGTTCCGAACAGGAGTTTAGAAACTAACTGCAGATTTCTTTTGTGTCGTTTTACTCCGACCATGTCCGACCAACCCCAAACTTGTCATTTTGATTTATTTTGAGCCATGTTTTATCTACCTCCCTCGGCCCTACAACACAACACGTTCAACATATGAAGCAAGTCGACCTGTCGAGTCATTCTGCTAGTCATTATTATTATAGATTTAGTCCCTTCTCCACACAAAACACTATGTTCAACATATGAACCAACTTGGCATCTTGAGTCATGTTTGAAATGTCTTTCCTTCCCCTACAACAAGACAATACGTTGAACAGATGAAGAAAGTTGGCATCTTGAGTCATGATTGAAATTTGCAACTCGTCGACCCTACAATGCAATACGTTCAACGTATGAAGAAAGTTGACATGTGGAGTCTTTTTTTGAAATTTATCCCCCCTGGACCCAACCAAGCAATATATACATTCTGGCCCCTACAAAACACAACGTTCAACATCGTTCAGCATGAACAAGCCATCTCGAGCCATGTTTAACAGGTCCTTTCCCTACCTTTGCAAACCAATACGTTGAATATATGAACAAAGTAGAAATGTCACGTCATCTTTATATTTTGAACTCCTCTCCTTCCCCTGAAAAACAAATACCTCGAACACACCAAAGAATGGGCTTTCGACATTTACAATTCCGTGACCCTACACTGCAATACCTTGAACATGTGATCATAGTTGGCATTTTGGGTCATTGTTATGATTTCTTCCCCTTCCTCCTGCCCTGTACAAACCGCTACATTCAACATATGACCCAACTTGGCATCTTGAGTCATTTTTGAAATATACCCCCCTCGACCTTTCAATATGTTGAACAAATGAAGTAAATTGACATGTCGAGTCCGCGTCATCAAGATTTTTTGCGCTTCCGATGTTACAAAACAATATGTTGAACCAACAAAATTGTCATCTTAAGTCATTTCTAAAATTTACCCGCCCCTCGACCCTACAAAGCAATACATTCAACATATTAAACCAACTTGGCACCTTGAGTGATGTTTAAAATGTGTTTTTCCTCCCCTGCATATAATTGCCCTGAATATTGAACACGTTATGTCCTTTTTTTGCACCCCCAAACCTCCACAAAACAATACATTTGAAAGCAGAACAAAACTTCTATCTTGAGTTCTTTTTCCCCACCTGCCAGGTGAAGGTTTCTAGGTTTTAACAAAGGTGCAACTCCTTCCTCTTCTTCCTCTCCTTCCTCTCCTTCCTCTCCTTCCCCTCCTTCCTCTCCTTCTCTTCTTCCTCGCGCGCTCAGGAGGCTGTGGAGCGCCCCTGGACCCGAACAAACAGAATGGCAGAATATACGTCAGATACAATGCCAGAAAGAATGTCAGATAGAATATCAGAATATATTTGCCATAAATACTTCCAGATGGTATGTCGTAAACTATGTCAGAACATATAGCGCATAAGAGAGGGGAATAAACTTACCTTCCATCAGCCCTGCAAAAAGCAATAGATTCAACATATATTTTATGAACAGTTGACACATGTAGTTAGTGCTATATAGATTTTCAAACACATCCCCTACAAGGCATTCAACATGTAAACGAACTGGGCATCTTGAATCATGTTGAACATGTCTTTTCCTTCCTCACAAAACAACACGTTGAATTTATGAACAAAGTCAAAAGTGTTGATTTATTTTCACATATTTCAGCCCCCCTACCCTACCCTACAAAACAATACGCTGAACAGAGGAAGAAAATTGGCATTTTGAGTCAATTTTGTGATTTACCACCCATCGACCCTACCAGATAATATGTTGAACTTATGGAAAAAGTTGACTGGCTGAGTTCTTCTCATCGGTTTACCTCATCAAAACACTACGTTTAACATAGTTGAACATATGAACCAACGTAGCATCTTGAGTTGCGTTTCAAATATCGTTTCCTCCCTTGCAAAGCAACACGTTGACTATGAACACCGATGAAGGGTTAAGTCAGTTCATTTTTTTTGTGCCTCCCCCCGCCACAAAACAATATGAATGTTGAACACATGAAACAAATTGAGATCTTGAGCCAGTTTTGAAATTTATTCCCCCCCTGACCTTACCATGAAGTTGACATGTTGAGTCGGGTCATTGCTACAAACTTGCCCGCCCGCCCCCTACAAAACACTACGTCCGTTCAACATTAGAGCTAACTTGGCATCTCGAGTCATGATTCAAATGTCATTTCCTTCCCCTTCAACAAAACAATACGTTGAACAAATTAAGACAATTCATCTTGAGTCATTTTTGAAAGTTACGACCCCCCGACCCTACACAGCAGTACGTTAAACATGTAAAGAAAATTGGCATATTGAGTCATTTTGTAGATTTCGTCGCTGTCCTCTTGAAAGCACTACGTTCAACATATGAACCAACGTGGCATCCTGAGTCATGTTCAAAAAGTATTTTTTATTCCTCAAAAATCAATACGTTGAATATACGTATGAACAAAGTTGAAATGTTGCTTTGTCTTGAAACATTTCACCCCCCTCCCTTTCCAATTCATACATTGAACACATGAAGAAAAATGGCATTTTGAGTCATTTTGCAATTTGCAACCCCTCGACTGACCCTACAAAATAAAACCTTTTGCACACCGAGAAAACTTACATGTCGCGTCAATTTTCAAATTTACCCTTCTCGACCCTACAAAAAAAATAGTTGAACATTTTGGAATTTTACCAACACCTTGACCCTACAAATCAATACATTCAACATATGGATCAAGTTGACATGTTGATTCATTCTATTGGATTTACCTGCTCTGTCCCCTACAAAACATTCTGTTTAACGTATGAATCAGCATGGCATCTTGACTTATGTTAAATTGTTAATTGCCTTCCCCTACAACAAAACCATACATTGAACACATGAAAAAAAGGAATCTTGAGTCATTTTTGAAATTTACAGCCCATCGACCCTACAAAACAACACGTTGAACATATGGAGAGATTTTGCATGTCGAGTGATGCTTGGGATTTCCGTCCCTTCGACCCTGCGGGACAAATGGTTTAAGGTATGAAGAAACTTGCCATGCGGAGTCATTTTTAAAATCTACATCTCCTCGACCCTACCTAGCTAGCACCCCCTTCAACAAATGAACAAACTTGGCATGTTGAGTCATTGTTAAAGATCTACTCCCCAGTGCCCTACAAAAATATACATTCAAAGTCGTTCAACAAACAAACCTGTTTGGCATCTTGAGACGTGTTTAACATGTCCTTTTCCATGCAAGTCAGAACCTTGAAGATAGGAACAAAGTTGAAACGTTATGTCATCTTTTGTCATCCGCCCTCCCCCACAAAAACAATATCTTGAACACATGGGGGCAATTCTCAGCTTGAGTCATTTCTCAAGTTACCAATTTTTCAATTTATTCCCTTTTTCGGTCCTACAAAGCAATATGTTCAACGTTGGAAGAAAGTTGACACGTGGAATCGTTGTTGCGAATTTACCCCCCTCGACCCTACAAAACAATACGTTCATTGTATGCGGAAAGTTACCACGTGGTGTCATTTTGAAAATTTACCCCCCCCTCGAACCTTCAAAACCATACGGTTGATTCAACATATGAAGAAAGTTGACATGTTGAGTCATTGCTATAGATTTACCTTCCGGCCCCCTACAAAAACACTTTGTTCGACATATGAACCGACTTGGCATCCTGAGTCATGTTTGAAATGTCTTTACCTTCCCCTACAACAAAGCAAGACGTTGAACGAACAAAATTGGAACTTCGAGTCATGTTTGGAATCTACGCCCACTGGACCATACACAGCAATACATTCAACATATGGATCAAGTTGACATGTTGATTCATTCTTTTGGATTTACCTGCCCTGTCCCCTACGAAACGCTTTGTTTAGTGTATGAACCAGCATGGCATCTTTACTTATGTCAAAATGTTCCTTGCCTTCCCCTGCAACAAGACAATACGTTGAACACATGGAAAGAAAGGCATCTTGAGTCATTTTTGAAATTTACAGTCCCTCGACCCTACAAAGCAATACGTTAAAAAAAACGATGAAAGTTGACACGTCGATTTTTTTTCGGTGAAAGTTGACACGTCGAGTTATTCTTAAAATTTAGCCCCCTCCGACCCTACAAAGCAAACGGTTGAACAAGTGCAGAAAATTGACATGTGGGGTTATTTTTGCAATTTATAACCTCTCGTCGACTCCACAAAATACAAAGCAGTACCTGTAATATATGAACAAAGTTGACATGTTGAGTCGTTGTTTTGAAGTTTGAATGTGCTCCCTCCATCTCCTTTTCCTTCCCCTGGAAAAAATTACGTTGAATATATGAACAAAATGAAATGTAATCATTCTTATATTCGTTATTTCCTTCTCCTACGGCAAGCCAATATGTTGAACATGTGAAGAACATTGGCATCGTGAGCCATTTTTGAAACTTACCTCCTCGACCCTACAAAGCAATAGGTTTAGCATATGAGTCATTGTTATAGATTTAACATGATTTAGCCCCTTCGACCTCACAAAGCAATACGCTCAACAGAATATGTGGGGTAAATTGTTGAAATTTCCCGCCCATCCACCCTACAAACCAATACGTTCAACACACGAACAAAGGTCAGAGACAGGGGCGTCAAAACGGACAAAGATCTCCTGTGGCAGTCGGTCAGGGGTCGTCAGGGGTCGTCAGGGGTCGTCAGGGGGCGTCAGGGGTCGTCAGGAGTCGTCAGGAGTCGTCAGGAGTCGTCAGGGGTCGTCAGGGGTCGTCAGGAGTCGTCAGGGGTCGTCAGGGGTCGTCAGGGGTCGTCAGGGGTCGTCAGGGGTCGTCAGGAGTCGTCAGGGGTCGTCCAGTCGTCAGGGTCGTCAGGGGTCGTCAGTCAGGGGTCGTCAGGGGGGTCGTCAGGGGTCGTCAGGGGTCGTCAGGGGCCGTCAGGAGTCGTCAGGAGTCGTCAGCAGTCGTCAGCGATCGAGGACGTCAGAGTCATCAGGAGTCGTCAGGAGTGGTCAGCTGAAATTGGACAACTGTTGTTGCCATCTCTGGTCTGAAAAAGTATGATAGCCTGGTGCACTTTCAAGGTTGCAAAGTTTCCCTTCCGAAGCAACTAATTGACATGGTAAGACACCAGAAAATCTGGCTCATGTGTTGTGGGATGTACTTGGGAAATGTTGAAATTCATACCGGTTGAATTTGACTTCAGTCACTCAGGCAATCAAAAGAGATCTTAGCAGCTGCGCATGTAGTCGTGTGAATTCACTTGGAACTGTTGAGGAACAAAAAAAATAATATCCTATTTTGGGTCATGGGTTTGATAGGTAATTCCCCAGGAATCAATCACGGGCAGTGGAAAATTAAGCTTTTGCAGATGCTTTTGCCGGCTATGAATCTTCGTTTTATATGGGATTTTAGGGTGCCAAACCTTACTTCGGTTTCACATGGCCAATCGCTCACTTAGCACCGATTCGTGCACAAAATGTGGGTGATACGGTGATACACATGTTTATTGTTTGGGGTAAAAACGCGGACATGCACTTTAGATTTTGGGAAGGTGGACGGGGTGTACTTGTTGATTCAGCGTTATGATTACAATATATTTCCGCTATTCCTTCATGAATAATGTATGGAAAAGGCTTACATGCGTATCCATTATTGGAATGTCACCTCCATCCCACCCGACAAATGTTCCGTGTATGGACGCAATTTAGGTTTGAGTCGGTGCTAGGATGTCACCCCCGTCCTGCAACCAACAATGTCTGCAATGCGGGGACCAAACTCACATGTGGAAGCGTCGTTAATATTCCACCACCCCGCTTCCACGAAAACAGGTAGTTGCTCATGGACCACTTTTAGATGTAGCATCAGCTGTCGAAATTTAACATTTTTTAGCGATTTTTAAAAACATTTCGATGTATGGACAAGGTTCGCGTATAGAGTCCTTGTTACCGTTCCATCGCCAGGCTTGCATATAGTAATAGAGTCATTGTTGTTCCAATTTCACCCTTCTTGGCCACCAAACAACACATTCGATGTATGGACCACATCAACCCGGGGATACGTCCAGCGTATATCGAGCGTGCTTTCACGTTGAGGTGTGGGTAGATTTATTCCATTTCACTCCCTGCCAACGAATATTCCAGTGGTATGGATCACGCTATCTACAGGCATGGTTACATCTAGAGGCATGGTTACGATTGGATATTTTTTTTTGGCCCCCAACCGGAAAAAAATCATAAAAAACGTTTGGTGGATTTTGGTGGTGTTTGTTGTGCTTTGTTGTGTGGTGCTATTTTTTGTTTTGCTTTGCTTTGTTTTGTTTTCCTTTCCTTTTTTCCTGGGATTTGGTGTGCTCTGCTTTGCTCCGCTTTGCACGTGGTCGATTCGAGTTGCAACATTGCCGCGATGGTTTTTTAGCATGCAAAGGAGAGAGGAATGCCGGGTCACAAACACGCACGTGCACATTGTGATCACATTGTGATGATAATGGTGCCCCGCCTCCTCTGGATAAAAGACGGCCACAGATAAGGGACATGTTCGTTTGCAAAAAATGCTGAGAACGATGGAATTCAAAGCAAATTGGACGATCCAAAACTCCAAAACTCCAAAACTCCAAAACTTTGTTCGGGTAATTAAAACTTGACGGTTCATTTTCGCCACCAATAAGAAGCATTGAAGTGATGTGGATGTGTGGCAGAACAAAATGGATTCTGGGTTCCACACTAATACTTACGGAGGTCTTTGGCAGCAGTGTCCCAAATTCATTGGTTGCAAACGATAGTGGTTTCAACATTGCAGGGAATAGGTCGGGATTGATGAGGATATGGCGTGTCCACACGAAATTGTTTAGTGCCCCATCAGGTTTACCAATGGTGCTCCATCCCGCCTTACCATGGGGAATTTTATCCACGGATACCTGGTGTCTATGAATCTTATCTGCCAGCACCTGTCCAAAAACTGTTTATTCACTTCCCTCAGTACCATCTCCTTGCGGATTTGGGAAATGAAAACAACTTTGTGATCTTGGTGTAAAATTTTCATTTCAAAATTTTCAAGCAATATTTTGGATCAGCATAACCTCAATTCTTGCAGTTTCATCTCAGGTCATGTTGCAAAAACCTTGTATCAAAGCGACCTCAGCGGAGTGAAATTTATTCATAACATTCAGTTGGACCTGATTTTTTTTTCGGGTTCACTCCCGAAAATTACCCCCTTGAGACTTCAGCCCAAAATTCTACCATGCGTTGGTTGGGTGTAGATCATGACTTTCAGGGGGTTAACGTTCATGTCCAGAGCCTAGGGGGCACCCCAAACGGGGATAAACAAGTGTTTTCAATCTATTTGTGGAAATCTTACATTCGCCCACGCAGTCGCAGCGGACGAATCCATCAATCCAAGCTGAGCAGAGGGCCACTTCAGACCCCGGCGATACTAAGCACAAGACTGGCTGGCAGGGTTTGCCCTAGCACTGGAGTGCAGAAAGTAAAGTGAACCACGCATCTCATCAAAATCAACATGTCCCCATGAAATCACCAATGTCATCCTGCGAATCGGGAGAAACCAGATGACCACGGGAGGGGGCATTAGGGAATTTTAGGGGCCATCGTGCTTTGCATGAAAAAAATGAGACAATAACAGTGCAAATCAAACATTGTTGCGGCCCTGCAGCGGGCCACACCACATACACGACCCTCACTGCGGTCCCGCCACGTTCAACATACGTTCCAAGGCTGGTGGGAGAAAACCGGGCACCGAAGGAAATTAAATGCTTGCACCTACATTTTGCAGGTCCGTCTGCACATAGCTTGTTCAGGGAAAATGTTTGCACTCATAGAATACCTGTTTGCAAGGAGTAAAACCGCAGCCGTCAGCTGCAAAGTTGGTGGCAATTGCGGAGGCACAACAAGTTTGATCCAAACAAGGTGTGGCTCACACGTCATAATCGTTCGTCTGTATGACATACAAGGTGTATCACGGAACAATAAGGTGACATGTTCAAAAATATGTCAGTTGCCGTATTGATGTGCCCCGTTGGCATTCGGAATTCTGACCAAGGAAGTTGCGGAGGGAAAGCGGCGCAGGTGCCGTAGTACCGCATGTTGCAGTACAAAATAACACGGGGGGAACATTGAGACATGTTCCAACATCCTAATAGAAAGTAAGGTATGGCTGTATGAACCGAGAAATCATCGAAATTTTGACGGCCCCGGATGCCAAGCAATGCCGATTTCAAATGATCAAACCATGGGAAACTGATTGGTCCGAACAACTGCAATAAAGGACGTGTTCTGATTTTTGCCCCTTTGATGGGTGCAGGTTTCGTGCTTGTGTCGTCGAAATGCCGGGGCGTTGGCGCCATGAAACTATACACTTTTTCCAAAACCAGATTTTTTTTTTCAAACCCCGGGAATCATTGCAGTAGCATCATGGTTCGGCAGGACGCAGACCAGGTGGAACATTTTGGACCTTGCCTTAAAATGTTGTTTATGAATCCCCCTTACCATTTCCACTACTAAAAGGGTGAACACGCGCTTGATACCATCCCCTGTTTCGTGGAGAATTCAGCCCAAAAAAATGGACACGTGCACCAGTTTTTGTAGTAAAAGGGCGTGCACTGTATCTTGTAGCGGTGTTCCTTTTGGCGCTCACAAATCGGAAATGCATTTTGTAGTGATTTATTTTGGGATGCGTTGTGTCGCACCGGAAACCCAAAAGCCCTCTTTTGCCGGTCATGCCCTGTTACATGAACATATAGCTTGGACCTTCAGACCATTTTTAGCTCTGACTCTTGACTCACAATTATTTCGTGGTAAGATGAACCCCCAAAAAATCGGAAAAAAAAAATAATGTACAGACTTTAAGACGGAAAAATGGGACTTTCAAAACCCATCAATTGAATTTGAAGTTGTGCGCTCAGATCAATTTTGCTCCCCCATAGCTCTGACGATTGCAGTTCAAAATCTCTGTGCGGTGCTCTTGTCACATCTATTGTGGCGATTATTTTCGATTACCAATCATATTTAATCTAAATCCATCCCATTCTGCTAGACTCCTGTTTTTTTTGTCCAGTAGTCAAGTTTCACCTAAGTTCAAAGAATCCATGCTCAGAGTTCCTTTCACCCACAATGTCACAAAACACAGATTCGATGCGTGATGTCCTAGTTTCTGGATGACTTGTGTCACGCACTGCATTTTGTAGTAACACGCATGCACAACCTTTTGTAGAACTTACTGCGCCCCCCTCCAGATAAGCCCCAAAAAGTTCGAAAAACATGCTTTTTATGTAGAGACTCTAAGAAGGAAAAATGGGACAGATTTGGTTCAAAACCAATCGATTGAATTTGAAATTGTGCGCTTAGATCGTTTTTGTTGCCCCATAGCTCTGACGATTGCAGCTCAAAATCTCTGTGCGGTACTCTTGTCATATTTTTTTTGGCCATCACATGCGAATGTAAACGTATCCCATTCTACTAGGTTCCTGCCCTTTTTGTCCAATAGACAAGTTTCACCCAAGTTCAACGAATCCATGCTCAGAGTTCCTTTCACCCACAGTGTCACAAAGCACAGATTCGATGCGTGATGTCCTAGTTTCTGGATGACTTGTGTCGTGGACTGCATTTTGTAGTGACACACGCGTGCACAACCATTTGTAGAACCTAGCGCGCCCCCCTCCAGATAAGCCCCAAAAAGTTCGAAAAACATGTTTTTTTTATGTAGAGTCTTTAAGAAGGAAAATGGGACAGATTTGGTTTCAAAACCAATCAATTGAAAATGAAGTTGTGCGCTCAGATCGTTTTTGCTGCCCCATAGCTATGACGATTGCAGTTCAAAACCTCTGCGCCGTGCTTTTGTCACACTTTTTTTGGCCATCACATGCGATTCTTAATTAAAATCTACATCTATCCCATTCTACTAGGTTCCTGCCCTTTTTGTCCAATAGTCAAGTTTCACCCAAGTTCAACGAATCCATGCTCAGAGTTCCTTTCACCCACAATGTCACAAAACATAGATTCGATGCGTGATGTCCTAGTTTCTGGATGACTCTTGTCATGCACTGCATTTTGTGGTGACACACGCGTGCACAACCTTTTGTAGAACCTACTGCGACCCCCTCCAGATAAACCCCTAAAAGATCGAAAAAGACCTACTGCGCCCCCCTCCAGATAAGCCCCAAAAAGTTCGAAAAACATGCTTTTTATGTAGAGACTTTAAGGAGGAACCATGGGACAGATTTGGTTCAAAACCGATCAATTGAATTTGAAGTTGTGCGCTTAGATCGTTTTTGCTGCCCCATAGCTCTGACGATTGCAGTTCAAAACTTCTGCGCCGTGCTTTTGTCAAACCTTTTCTGAAAGGTCACTTCTTGGAATCCGATGGAAATCCCAAGGTTGTATTTACTTATGCTCGGCAAATACTATGACCTGGGCCCCAGAAAGAGAACCAAAGATTTCGAGTGAAATTTCCAGAAACCATTTAGTAGAGAATCATGATTTTTCACTGCAACCCGTTTTCACTACAAAATGGGTACGCAAAGTCATTTTGTAGTGACCGACATTGGTTTTTGATCCACCATAAAAACCCCCAACCCATTTTGTAGCAAGGGGGGTTGGTTCAGATTCAAGCGTCATTTTGTAGTATAAGGCTGTGTTTGTAAAGGGTTTCGTGGGCACAACTTCTCTGCAGAATGCACACAGGGATGTTTATGATGGAAAGGGGTGCATGCACGCACATCCATACAGTTTCAAAAAATCACGCATGTTTATCAGCATGGCGGCATTGCGCGGCATGATTGGTGGACATTTTGGACGTAGCAACGGCTTACCGGTTTTGACCTTGATTGTTGCGTGGTTTGTAAATTATTGTCGACATTTGTTTGGCTGTTGAAATGGCATTTGCGTTGGTGGAGAATTTCCTGTTTCAATTTGAAGCGGCGGGGTGGCGATCATACGGTGAGTAGAGCGTGGTTTGGAGCTGAAGTCGGCAAGCGTCGGGGACAACAAAAATATAGTTTTTTTTTTGGTGACTTCCCCTCTTATTTCCCGTCTGGAAAAAAAGAAAACCAAGGATCCACATTTGCGGATGGCAGCGATAATTCTGTTTACCGCCTCCATACCGGCTCCGATTGATCCAAGGGTAACCGGCAAATCCCTTAACCAATGACGCTTTTGCTCCAGATTTTGAAGCCAACACAGCACTTGCATTACCGTTTGCTGCAAACTTTCGGCCGCAGACATCCATGACCAGTCTCTGTACATTTTGTTCGTCCTTTGTTTGATTTCAACTCCCCTTGGGGCCACCATGTTTCCATTATTAAAGTATTTGCAACCTGTGTTGCAGAAAAACTGGCCCGCATAAAAATAGTGCAAAATGCTGGGTGCTGAATTTTTGGACGTGTGTTTTCGCAATTCCGAGAGCGAGGGTATCGCGAAAGTATTTGGCAATGGTGGAAATCCATTGTCCCTTTCATCTCTAATTTTTATCAATTTTTGTTGCGCGCCTCCGGCGTCCCAACGAGCCAGAGTAAGGTGAGGGAAGGTGTACGTAAATGTGTTACCGTTGAAACATGCACGGTATATCCAATGATTTCTCGGACTGTGAACGAAGGAGTTGCATCCCTTTGGTTGGTCCTTTCACAAATAGAGCAAATAATGAATGAAGGTGTTTGGTTGTTTGATTTCCCTGGGGCCTCTCTCTCGCGTAAACGAAAATAGTTGAATTTTTGGCTACCTTTTCTGTTGCCCGTTTTCTTCCGGGCCAATGTCACCACAGGGCTCCGTGAAGATGAACGCGGGACACTGCACCCCATGGTTTGTTATTTTTCTTGTGTTCGACAAATTTTCCTGCTACAATTTTCAAGAACCAGAGCGACAGAATGACGTTTAATTTATTATATTAGAGGCAATGTAATATCAAATCAACCGTCGGCCATGCAGCCCAGAAGGCACCTGATTCCGGTTTTCGTTGAGGGAACTGGTTGTTTCGGCAAGGGAAAATACTGATTGGTGTATGCCGGAAAGTGAGCAAGTGCATGGCCAGGGGTTTGGCATGTAAAATTTTTACCTTTCTGTTGGGTGCAATTTTCAAAGAACAGGTGATGGCGCACTTGTGGTGAAATATATATTCAAAAATGTTGCAACGATTTGTTGTCAGAAGGAAACCCACTCCCGGACAATGCTTGTCAGCATCCAAACGCTACCTTGAGTGACATTCTTGGATCATTTTTTGTGCCGTTGTTTTTGTGTTCGCAGCGCCTCAGTTGCCGTAGTTGCACGAATTTTGTTGGAAATTCGGAGGCGCGCTTGTTAAGAGCCCTGGATTTGTTGAATGGATTTTTGATTTTCCCGTTGGTCAACTCCACGATTTAGGTAATTATTGGCGTTTTTTTTGAGATCCTTCAAGGAACCCAAAAACGAACGCAGAACTGAGGACCATGGGGGGAGCCAGCTCGTTCGTGGCAATGTTGGCCATTACCGGTTTTCTCAGTGCAACGTGGACGGCCTCCAGGTTGTCGAGGGCCGTTGGAGTGTCGGACATTGTGCTGGTCATTGCGACAGGTGGGGATGCGAAAATGGCACACTAGGTGGCACGTTTGCTGTTTATCCGGACGGTGTGTTGTGGGAAGTAAGGCGTTCATAAGAATATACATGATGGTTATGAAAATTGTTGTGCATTTATGTTGTTTTCATCATCATCATCATCATCAGCAGCAGCAGCAGCAGGAGGAGCAGGAGGAGCAGGAGGAGCAGGAGGAGCAGGAGGAGCAGGAGGAGCAGGAGGAGCAGGAGGAGCAGGAGCAGCAGGAGCAGCAGGAGGAGCGGGAGGAGCGGGAGGAGCGGGAGGAGCAGGAGCCGGAGTCGGAGTGGGAGTCGGAGTCGGAGTCGGAGTCGGAGTCGGAGTCGTAGTTGTAGTCGTAGTCGTAGTCGTAGTCGTAGTCGTATAGTCGTAGTCGTAGTCGTAGTCGTAGTCGTTGTCGTTGTTCTATACTTTTTGTAATGTAACCACTGGCAATGACAGGGTAAACCTTTAAGAGTAGAACAATATATTACAATTTGTCATTGTGCCACCCAGCCTTGATCAGCAAGGGTCTGCTGATATTCAGGTTCGGTCAATTGCCGTTTGGATTTGCCCAACACAAGGGGGATACCCCAAAAACAACGATTTTCGTCTCATCAGGCAAGGGCGAGGCCTTAGTTTCAGACAATCCGGCCATGATTTGTTGGTAATATCTCCCACAACCATTCCCATTTTTTTTCCGATATATTTTTCCTTATTGGTTATATATCTATATCTCTATCTATATCTATATCTAAATATATATCTATATCCATATGCATATCCATATCTATAGCTATACCTATACCTTATATCTATATATTATATCACCAATAATATATTCATAAAATGGGTGGTTAAGTTAACTCCTTAAGTTTTTTTTTCTATCGATGTCCGTTCTTCCTGGCGCCGCAGGAGTGCTGTTGGGCCCAGACATCGGCGGCCTCATAAGCACCGAGTATTCTCAGTGCTCGCATGCCCGGCATGCGGTGGAATGCGAAGTCAAGGAGAGTTTTCAACCAGAAAACAGCACAGGTTGGTAATGCCATCTGCACCATCCCCCAGTCATGACCATTTTGACAGGTGGTATGGTTACCATTCCCAGTCATGGGCCATGGGTCGTTTCTTTTTGTTTTAACCACATCACAGGTTTCCACAGTTCCAAAGTTTGGGGGCATAGTTCGTCACTTCGAATGGTGGATACCGTGTGAATTAGAAGTTTCACCCCTTAAAGAAACGAACAAAAAATGAAATAATAAACAACAATGTTCGTCACTGGGTATGTTCAAGCTGTTGTGGTATGGAGGACGACCGCATTTTTGATACTTTAGGTGAACATCACTAAACGTTAAAACTAGTATATAATTGAATTGCGATCTTGGTCGGCCCATTGTTTTGGTTGCTGATGGATTTGATGCACAAAACTTTGAACGTACCCAACCTTGCAAAAGTGACCTTGTACTTACTAATTACCAATGTTCACTACCCACTGTCACCAACACAGTGGGATACCTGAAAGCGTTTGACCAGTGAGGTTGGTGTGGTGGCTATGCCGCCCCGTCCCAGGACCTGTCAGCGCTCAGCAAGCACTTGGCAGAGATCGAGCACTTGGGCCTTTGCAATCCAGCAGACTACGAACACGAGCACGACGAACACGCCACGACAACGAACGCGACGCATGGAACAGGCAACGGAACGAGCGATGGGAGAAGCTGCACCTGCGAGGAATCTGGTGGTTCGCATCATCGTAGGCTTGCAGGTGGTGGCACCTTCCATAGCTACCAGGTCAAGGGCTTGGGGGTTCCTTTTTTTTCAGGAACCATATCAGACATTGGGCCATGGGGTTTTAAGGACTTCAACGTCTAACTTGCAAATTGCTAGGAGTCAGCAGTAGCTCCAATCTTGGATTTTTTTCCGCCTTTGACTTTAGAGCTGTGTGACAGCTGTAGAGACAACCAGCTACGCTTGAAATCCCCACCAGTGATTGCGATCATTAATTAAAAAACGCAAACAAAGCAAACAAAAAACGACAAATTCAGGGGGTAGCTCCAATCTTGGATGCTTAATGTGTAACAAATCAAACTCTGTGGGTTGGTTATGATTTTCACAGCAGACTCAGCAAGTTCTTTTAACCGCAAGCTCTGGTGCCTGCTTCCGCAAGGAATGCCTGGAGAAGACATGTCACGCAGAGATTTCCCATGAGTGCCAGCTGACACCCGACGTTTTTACGCTCATCGGGCATGCAGGTGGGGCCTCCACCTGCTAGATGGTTTTTTTTCGGTGACAGAAAAGGGAACACCATGTGTGACATCCTGTTGGTGCACACGCCCACACACACAGACGTAATTATACATGATATATGATATATATATATATAATTATACTATACATATATAGATACACATGAATATACTCATTATTGTGTGTTTCAAAATGGGGATCTCTCAAGGTAAAATGGATTGCCCTAAAACTGGATGCTTTCATGCGACCCGTGTGTGACTGCAGCCAGGCGTGGCGCTGATGATTTTTGAGAGTGGGATGCATTTCGACTTTGAGAAAGCGAAGAAGGTGGGGCTTTGGAAACCGCTTGGTGTCCTTTGTTCAGCTGGAGTGTTCGCATGTTCAGACCTTTAAGTAGCTTAATATTCCTGATGGATTGCAGACTTGCAACCTTCAGGAATCTTACACATCCATCTTTTGAAATGATCGTTAAAGAGTAGGTTTTTCCCAGGAACCTGTAAAAAAACATTTTTTAACTTCCATCTTGGTGATGTTTCTATATGTTTCTGCGACGTTCTATCTGCTCCAGGTGGGTTTTAGGGCCTGCTGTGTGGCCGTTTTGGGCACCATTCTACCTCTGGTGGCGGGCACGTTGCTGACCATGGCCTACCAGAAGCCCTTCTTCCCCATGGGCGTGGCCGCGGGCACGGCCCTGGCCCCCACCAGTGTGGGCATTGCCTTGCGACTGCTGGGGGAAGCCGGGGTGTTGAAGGAAGATTTCGGGCAGGTGGGGGCTGGTTGTTCCGGGGTGGAAAAAATCGGTGACCATTGAACCATGTTGCCACTTGGTGGGGTTCTCCAACAGCCCAATCCCATGTATCTGGAGGCTCATTCAGGTTTAAAGCAATAGTCTCACACGCTGCATCCATAAGGCCATGGTGTGGGTGAATTAACAGACCACATTTTTTAGCTACACCCAAAAACATCAATGTCAACCCCTCAATAAACTCCGTTGATTAAGCCATTTTATGCATTTTATGGTGATCAATTCCTGTTCAAATTTCTGCCGGCATGATGGCAATCCCCATGATTCCCATGATTCCCAGCTGATTCCCAGCTGATTCCCAGCTGATTCCGTCAGAAAAGCACCAAAGAGGCCATCATTACAGCTGCATTCGTGGACGACATTTTGTCTCTGGTGCCGGTTTTTGGAAGGGCTCACCGCACTGGGTCACATGGGGCCACCTGGGGATCTGGTGGTCAAAAATGGGTATCCAGGGTATCCATATTGTCAAACGAGCCATCTACGAGCAGAGTTATATAATAAGAGTGTTCCAAAGATGTGCTACTTGGAGAAGATTTTTCAAAGTTATGTTTGGGTTAGGGTCGCTCCTATGGGAGAAGCATCGAAAGGTGACAGAATAGAGTTGAGAAGTGATGAAACGCCAAAAGTTTCAAAGCTTTTCCAGCCTTCATCAGCTCAAATTAGTGAATTGTCACCCATTCACCCAGACAGGCGCCATTCGGACTTTGAGTTGCTGCGGCAGTTTTGGGTGCTCAAAATTATTCCAGGGATCAAAAAAGATCGAAGCGTAAATCACAAAATCGCGATCAAAATAGCAGGAGGAACTTTTTTCAACCTTCTTGGGGAACACTGGTTGTTGATATTCCTGATGCTATCCCGTTGTCCTCTACAGTGCTGAGACCTCATTGGGCCCACTACTCACGATCGCCCTGCCTCCAATGATGGTCAAAGTTCCACAATTCGCAATAGCAACACGCGGCGAATCCAGCTTTCTGCTCGGGTTTCCGCCCCAGATACCCTGTCCAAATAGTAACATGGAGGAATATCTCATAAAGGTTTCAGCTCTGAGCTGGGGTAGCGGCATAACAATAAAACACCCTCAACTCCCCAAACTTTGGCTTCTTGAGTCTACCTTATTTGGGTGGATATTAGCATGACCCCCAAATGGTTGGTTACTGGGAGGTTTATCATTGGGTTTACCAGGTTTACCATATTTACTTATCATATTGCTGCTTATACATTACATCCCATTATATTTACCGCATTATTATTATATACATAGTATATATATACACTTATATCCCATTATATTACCATTCTATCGCATATAACCTATCCAAACCATACATACATACATACATACATACATACATACATACATACATACATACATACATACATATAGACTTATACATGCACATAAATATAATTACACATATTGTATTGAGTTTTTTTTCCATTATATTCCTCTTATATAACCATTATCATTACATCATCGTTACATCACCGGTTGCTTCAGGTGCTCTTCAATGTGCTTTTTTCTCTGGGCGGAGAATTCGATGTGGTGCAAGTGGTGGTGAACCCCTGCGTCGGGGTGGTGATCATGTTGTTGGCCATGTATGCGGCGATGAAGTTTTGGCCCAGATTCATCAATGGCGTCTCGGAACGATAACGGACATGGCGATGTGGATTGAGTATGGGGTTTGTGCCACAACCACAATGGGGAAGATGGGGTGTAAGGAAAACAACAAGGCTTAAGGACCAAAACTTGTAATTATAGCATAATCAGGGCAATCCAACTGAAGGTAGTGTAGAAATGGTTTGTGCGTGGCTTGTAGCACCGTGCAACTGGGCTGCAAACTCCGCCAAATGATGGGTAGCAAATATTTGCACTGACCCTGCATCTACTTGCTTTTTGGGCTATGCTTGGGGCAGTTATCTCATTTTCCAAACCAAGAGTCTAGAGTCATCCGCGTGGATGGGGGCCAAAACTTGTGAAGCAATCCCTAGATGGGCCGCGCCTGTATTGGGCCGCGCCTGTACGAAGCCGCCACACATACAATAATCATTTTATTTTTTTGGTAAACCCAACGATAGGCCTATATAATTCGGATCGTTTACATATATCATCAATTTCTGGTGAATTTGGGCATTGTTCATTCTTGGGGCTTGCCAAAATTTGGACCCACCATCAAACATTTATTTTGACGGTTAGTCTGTTATTAAAACGCAATTTGTGCTCCTTAGCCCTTGATTGAACCACCAACTCCTATGGTCCACCCCTTTTTGACTTATGACTGGAAGGTTTTTTGGGTCGAGATGCTGCCTTGTTTCCTTGTTTGAGGCTATCTACTGCCCAAGATTCCGGAGATTGAGGGTGTCAAGGTGGCACGTAGAGATGAGGTGCCTAAAGTGCCGCTATCGGGGCGAAGGGAGCTGGTGACTGGTGGTTTCAAAGATGTTCATTTCTCCCTCCCTTGAGGTTCACCTCTTGACACCGGAATTCTGTCGAAATCATCAAAAGATGGCCGGTTTCAATGGTCATTTGACAAATTTCTTTCTTGTCTAAGCCATCTTCACAAAAACAAAAAACGCATCCAGCATCCATCATCCTCCATCATCCTCCAGCATCTTCCAGCATCTTCCAGCTCCAGGTCCTTTTCCTGTTAATGTTTCTGCTTTTGTTGGCATATGCCAGCATCACCCACTTCTTGGGCACCCATTTGTGGGGCTGCTTCATCGCCGGCATGTCCTTCGCGTGTTTGCAACCGGCGCACCATGCACACCACGTGTGGCAACGGCAGACCAAGCGGGTCACATCTTGGATGATCAGGAGATCCCATGGAAATCCATGTTTTTTTTTTTTTGCAGGACATGAGCGAAACATAAGCGGGATTTTCCATAGCTTTACCAGTATGTTTACTGGAGGGTTGGTGGTTATATGGTCAATGCCGTGGTCAATCATTGAAAATGGTGAACACTATTTAAATATCTATTTATGGTTTGTAGTGGTGATTAGGTGATTAGTGGCTGATTCGCGATTTTTATATACTGGTTAATGACAAATCAGAGAGGCTGATGCTTTTTTTTTTTTTAAAATCAACGAATGACACAACGGTTGGCTGATGGGTTATGAAAAACTGGTTGATGTTGGTTGATTCTTAGTAGTCAGATATAACGGTTATTGGTTGATGGTTGCTGATGGTTGCTGATGAATAGCAGGAAACGATCTGCAGGCAGTTCACCAGACATCTAAAGTTGCCTCAACATGCAACTTTCTCGGCTGCTCAAAAGAGAATTGCAACTGGTTAAAAAACACTGGTGATCGCAAGTCACTGCCGCTGTCCCATCTGGGGTGGTCCGCCAACGCTGGGAGGATCTTTTTTGCGTGCACCGTTGCATTCTCGATTCCGATCTCCAAGCTCCTCTCGGTGGAAGCTCTTTGGAAAGGACCACGATGGTGGGGTGGGATGTACAGTCACGAACAGTTTCGTATAGTTTCGTGGTGCACACGCACATTGCGCACATGCCAAATGTGCACAATCAGGAATTTTTTTCGCCAGCACACGCAGAGAAATACACACACACACATGCATCTGATAAGCATCTGAGAAGCCGATGCATCTGATGCGTGCGTGCCACGTGCGAATCGATGTGCCACGCCAGGATCCATCATGGGCATCGGCCCTTGCATCCTAACGAAGGTTTTCTGCGCCCTCTTCATGGGCGATGCACGTTGGGTCATCGGCTGGGCCATGGTGGGGCGCGCCGAGTTTGCGCCACTAATCCTGGAAAGGTCGTAGATGGAGATAAGGTGGAGGGCTAACTATATAACTGTGTATGTATATCGATATCTATCCATCTGTCTAATCTAATGAAATTCAAATCTAAATCTAAATCGAGATCTAATCTATTCTGATCTGATCTTATTTGGTCTTATCTTATCTATCTTATCTATCTTATCTATCTTATCTATCTTATCTATCTGTTTGTCTGTTTGTCTGTCTGTTTGTCTGTCTGTCTGTCTGTCTGGCTGGCTGGCTGTCTGTCTGTCTGTCTGTCTATCTCTTTATCTCTCTCTTTCTCCCTATGCACACATGTACATGTATATATATAATATGTATTTATATTTATATATCTTTTCTACATTAATACAAAGGCACAAGGTGGATATATGAAAGAATCACAGATGACATTGCCAGCAATTTGTTTAGTGCAGACATTATTCCAAGCCCAGGCCAGTTGTTGTGGGGATTTGCTTGGGACTTGATGGATAAGTGAGGGAGGGGGTTGGTACTGTAATCAAAGTGAACTGGAATGTAGCTTCTTGGCTGTAAGTTTGGTGCGTGGAATATTCGATTCCATTCTAATCCCACATCTGCAATCTGCAACTGGTAGTGAGGTAGTCATCACCCACCACTGTTGCCCAGGTACCTGATTGCTCAGATGGCCGCTGCCTCGAACATGTTGGATGAGGAGATGTTTTCGGTGGTGATTTGGGCCCTGCTTTGGGCCACCGTCTTTGCACCATTTGTTTTCCGCTATGTGCTGAACAGCCACATCAAGGCCCGGGGGTTGCAGGTTGGAAGGGAAGGTCTCTTGGGGCTTGCCATTCAAACTCTGGCAGGCCCAGGGCCTGGAGGATAAACCGCCGAACCGTTCCTTCTTCTTTGGTCCGAGTCGCCCCGGCGTTGGCGTGGAGCGCCTACGCCCGAGAAGGCACCGGTTCCGTCGGGGGTTGTCGTCGTGTTGGAACAAACAGCAATGGAAAATGCGCACTCTTCGATTTCATTCAAGGTTCAGCCTAGAAAATTTGGAACAACAACTGCCAACATGTATCAGGGGTTTCTAAGTACCGTCATAAAATGTCATAACCTCCTCTCCCATCACTTCAAAACCTCGTGAATTTCCTCAGGTCACCCTTCCGTTGGACCCCAAGGGTGCCACCCCCGAAGCCTTGGAAATCATGGAGGCGGGCGCCGCCAAGGCCGCCAAGGCACCCGACAAGGCACCCGTGGAGCCCTCAGTGGATGCGGTGGCCACGACAGCTGAGATCGAGGATCCGGTGCCCACGATGAGTCCACAAAGCACTCCGGAGCTCAGCACAGCGTCACCGGAGCAGAACAGTAAGGCCCACTTGTGACGGAAGATGATGTGACAATGAGAAGTGATGATAAGTGATCCAAGATGTGGAGAACTCACAGTGAGTTCTAGGCTCCCTTTTTTGAACAAATGAGCTGAGGCTAGCTGGGGATGGGCCAAAAGATGCGGTTTCGGATGGGTTTGGTGAAAAAAGGCAAGAGCTTTCATCCAAGGGGTGGGTGTTACATGCAAGCGAGATTTTTGTTGAAACATCCCCAGCATCAGAGAGCCAAGAAACAAAAAAAAACAGGTTTGAACCGTCGGGTTGGGGCCCCATGTGCTGCAACCTGGCCCGTTTCATGACTCAGAGCTTCGAGTCATAAGAGGTTTCACTGCGCTTCCTGTGAGAGGATAGCGCGGTAGGCGAGCACGTCGCAGTGGGATGGCATCATGTGAAACATGACTGGCCTCGCCTTTTTTTGACCCGCCTTGGAAGGTGGAGGGCGCCCATGCGGATGTCGGAAACCGCTTGGATTCAAAGCCAATGCCAAAGGGAAGCCATGGAAGCCATTGCTAAGTAGCCTGTCGAGCCAAGTAGTTTCCATGGCAAGTGCCTGCCAAAGGTTTGTGCATACATCGACCGTGCATCGAGGGGTGCTTCTAAGAATCAGGGGCCGGCGTGGGGCCCGGGAATAAAACATGGCAAGGGAAAAAATATCCATTCTTAATACACATATTTCATCTATGAGCCCATTGAACCCATTGCCAGCTTAGATTGTCGGAGGGTAATCTTCCTTTCCGGCTGTTTTCTATTTAGGAGGCACCCTGTAAAATCCAGCAGCAGTGTGAGCGGCACATGGCAGCTGATCTGAGTGGAACTGTGAATGATTCTGTTGACAACTTGGACAGGTACAGCTTCCAGAAACATACTTTCGGATCATCATGAAACCTTGGTAGGCCCAGTAGGCCTGTTATAGAATGCATCCGGATAAGATTCATTTCATGAAATTTCAGATGTTATCTCAAATTTAAGTTGGTTACCTCTGAACATCACCAGGAACAAAGCCATGGACTCAAATCGACATGTTGACCTGGTGTGACTCATTCGAGTTTTTGATTTGTCCCACTTGGCTGCTTAGCACTTGCCGCACTTGCCACTGCTCATGGTGACAACCTTCGACAACCTTCTAGATTTTGTGGAACATCAGTTCCTTCGCACCTCGCGATAGGATCCGTTCTTTCCACCAGAGAGGAACAACGTGCAATTTCTCCCTCGCACCATGTGAGAGGACCCAGCACAACTCCTTCGCACCACGCGAGGAATGCGAGTGAAGACGACTTGGAAAAAGGCGCGGCTTGCTCCAAACCATGAAAAGGTAACTGATAGCCACAAGGGGGGTAAATTGTGGGTCTACAGTATGCTGCCTCTTGATCTACCCGATCTACCCAGTTTCCCCCTTGTTTCTGGCCGTGTTTTCGACGTGTGTCGCGTCAATCTTTTCCGACTGCTTTCGTAACAACCGTGGGGCACCGTGGGGCACCCGTCCTTTTGAAAAGAACCACAGTGTTGTAGTGATGATAAATGGTACACAACTGGGACACAGTGGGATGTAAAGGGTGTCAACCTGTAAATCTGGTGGTCTCACCATTCGAAACTCCGCGTCAGTGCTGAAACCGCGGTTTTGCCGTGGTTTGGCCCCCAGCTAAAGAGGAGGATTCAAGGAGAGATGATGAGTTGATTTGCCCCTAGCAACGGGGACCGTAGCAAATCTTGGCTACGATAGTCAGGGAGAGTACCTTTGGTCATTTACCATAGTTATGGATATATGATATATAGTTAGAAATTTTGATGGTAATTATGAATCTATAAATGAGCAATTTTCCATAGCTATGTTGAATACCGGGAGGTATCCATCGTGAACTTGTGATTTGATGCTGGAGGGCATTTGGCAAGGTCCCTCGCAACCTGCGACTTGTGAGCTGCAAACAGCAAACTCCACTTGCAAGGTGGAAAACAGCTACCAAAATGCGATGGTTTATGCACACGCACCACAAACATATACTACAATTGTATGTGCATATCCATTTGGATAGGTCTTCATTCTGAAGTGGATGGAATCTCGCCCCATCTTGCATTTTCAGCAGCTTCCTGTGTTTAAGATTTTATATTCTGACTACCCGAGGCCAACTGGAAGCCCCATGGATCATCCAGAAAAATCGGTGCTATCCTCATTCCGGCTGGATGCCTACAGATGCCTACAGTACCTCAATTTGTACACTTCCAGTAGTGGCTTGAGATGCAACCCAGCAGATCATACAGACCTGCTAGTTATAGCAGTTATCAACTCATACTGAGACGTTTATTTTCAACACTCCCCACTTGGCCAAGCCTGGCCCTGGCCTTGCCCGGCCGGTGGCCCGATGTCTGCCTCACCAAGCCCCGTGGCCGCCGTAGCTGCCGTGGCCGCCGCGACGCCGGCGCCGTCCAAATGGCAGCGCCTGGTGGCGCTGGCGCGGCTGCTCCGTGACCAGCTGAGGAGGTACCGCGAAGTGGCGCCCGTGGCAGGCGACCAAACGGCCTGGAAGTGGTGGGGTTTTGGCTCAACATCCAGGGTGAGGTGGTTTGGAATCGTTAGGACGTTAGCTATATGATTTTCGAATGTGTTCAGAATTGAGATGATCATGGTGAATTTTAGAGTGGAATGGTCCATGGCACTAACGTTTTCCAGCTTTACTTCACCACTTAGCCCGGCCAACAGTCATGACAGATATATGATCATTTTCTCGTTCAAGATTCATTTTTTGGGTATGGTCAGTTCTAGACATGCCATGGTGGAAGGCGGATCGCATCAGTGATCCGCACATTTTCAGAGAAGCCGGTGGTTTTGGGCTTACAGTCCAACTAAATTGATCACAACTGTATCTTAAGCATGTGATTTCTTGGCCAGTGATCTCAACATCTCTATACATATCTCATATACTTTGCTCACTTTCACCAAATTCCCATCGAAGATTGCTGTCGGACCTTAAGACCTAGTCGCAGGGCTGTTGTATGCCTTATGGCAACGGCGACAGTGGCAGTGGCAAGCCTCGCAAGCCGCAAAAGCTGTGCGCGATCGACACTTTATGGAACTCTGTACCTTCCTTTTGGCTGCTTGGGCGCAGGATACTGCAGCACCATGGTCTCCGGGTTTGTTTTTTTCTCAGGTCATAACCCACCGTAGTGAAGATACATGTATCATTCTCACTTATATAGCAATTGCATGCAATTGCTCCCATTTCTGACAATGATTCCAGCTGGTTTAACCTCCATTTTTTGAACCATCAAAATGTCCATATTTTCACCGATTTTTTATATTTTTTCGCCCCCAGCACAATGGCAGTATAGATGTGCTCCCCCTGGAACTGCCTTTCATGGCTCGCATCGCAGCTCCCAGGTGAACGTGGATGGCTTGAAGCGCGGTGCGGATGCCTCCACCACCATCTCGGTGCAGACGCTCTTCACCCGCACCTTGCGGTCGCTGATGTTTGACAACGATGCCTGGGAGTTGTTGGTTGATTGGTGCGTTGGGGTACTTGGGCACCCAAGTTTGGAGGTCTTAAACCTTTTAATCCAGCAAAACTGGGATGTACCCACTAAAAGGAGTTGTTGGTCGGGGGTGGGGGTTACAGTCCAATTGTACATGGGATTTTCAGATTTGTGCATAGAATCTGCTGAAACCCGCAGGGTGGGCGAAAAGAATGGGCTTTAGCGAAGGAACAAGGGAAAACGATAGCCCAAGTAGATCCAAGTAGTGATGATATAGGGATGGTTTGGGTGCGTTGAAACAAGGATTATTTTCGAATCAGCATGGACCGCCAATGGGAGAATATCTTCAACAGGAGTCGGCATACGGACATTGCCAGAAAAGCCTGAAACAAAAATCCGTCAGCTCAAAACATCCCAATGAACATCTGTGAAGTAGGCAGGAATTTGTCTTTTAGTCCTTGGGATTCATTCTAGACAGGATAGGGGACTGCAGGAAAGTAGCTTCATGAAACGTCTAGAGAAATAACTTAACAATTTGGTCCTTGCCATTGGTCATGAAACCTATCATTGTAACCCAACTATAAGAACCTGCCGTGAATTCACATAGCTGAATATGGTCAGGGCCACCCAAGGGTGACAACCACTGATGTCTTTGCTGCCGCTTGCCGGCATCTTTATCTACACTGTGGATTCTGCAAATGCAAAATGTTGACTCAGGCTTCAGAAACACCCAGTTTCCTGGTAAGGGGGGAGCAGTGAGCATTTACGATTCGATTTTGTTACCATTTTTGGGGACCACCTCTATTTGTAAAGTGGGGTTAAGTGGGGTTCTTTACATCTGTGGTTGATGTTACAGCCTTTGAAATCCTTTGGCAAAAGTTAAAGCAGCCCAACAGTGGATTGGTAGAATCTTCCCTGGGTTGCGGGTTGTGCCCTATCATTTTCCCGATGAACAATTGCCATCAGTTGCCAGAAATTCGGGTGCTCATGCTGTTTAGAGACAAAAGATACTGCTTGCGTAAGGTTGAACACATTTGAAATTACAGACCCCCCTAAAGTTTGAAAGCTTTGAAGAGTTTCAGCTACCAACAAACATCACATTGCACCGGCCCCAAAAACATGCAACGGTCCGTTGGCTCCGTTCAGCGAGGAGCAGATGGTGGACTTGGTGAGCCAAGCAGCCGAAAAGGCGGTGCCAGCAGCGCCCCTCTTGGAGTTGGGTGGTGATGGCTGGCTCGGTGCCCAAGCGTGCCGATGTCCATTCGTATGACTGACATCTAGCTGACTAGAGGCCTCTAAAGTGTTTTTTTTTTTAATGGTCATATGTCATATATGTCCCACTATTGATGGACATTAGATATACCACCCCATCTTCAGACATACCCATCGATGGGCTGGTTTTAAGAGATATTCTATGCTTTTGGCGCGTTTTGGGGCACGTTGCCATCATGGCACGGGGGTGACTTGGAAGTGCCATGGCTGTGTCAAGGTTGGTGATGGCCAACATCAACGCCCACCTGATGGAAGCCACTTGTAGCTATGGCCACGTGGCTGCGGCCTGTGGCAACCCGGTGAACGTGGTGGAGTTCCTTTATGGCTTGGTGTCTGGGTGAGGATGGGCAGATGAAGTTGGGGATCTGAAAATCAAGGGTCATGGCCATTGCTCACTTGGATACCCTCTAGTAAACTAACACAGCTATTGAACTTGGCCATTTGTAAATTTATAGTTGATTTACCCATTAAAAATGTAGATGTTCCATATCAATCACCATTTTCCCATGGTTTTCCCATAGAAAAACGGTGATTTCCCATGGTTTTTCCCATGGTTTACCAGAGGATATGTGGCGCCCGTTTCCCTTTAAAATGGTGCAGAACCACGACCAGCCCAGGTCAACGACCGTACCACGACCTCCCGTCAGCAACTTCGGGTCTATGTGGTTCGAGAGAAGGAGCCAAAAAAGGGCCATGGACGTGCATATACATACTGTATAATACTGTATATATATATTCTGACTGTGTATATATATATACAGATAATCGTTTATATTTATTGTATTTATATTTGTACTTATACGTTTATATAATTTGTTTTTGATTTTAAACGCCACTTGAAACGACATGTACAGGCATGATACAAGGACCACGTCCAGGATTTGCAGAACCTGCCGGAGTCTCTGGAGCTGGACCTCCGGCGGAGCTCCTTTCGCAGCGCGTGGCTTGGGCCTGGTGATGCAACGTTGGAAGCGGCAAAAAGCGGTGGTTTTCACCGGCAGAAAGGGCAGAAATGGCGATTTAGAAATTTGATGGGGTTTAATTTTTGGGTTCATGGGTGGAAGAATGGCCTCCGATTTTTAACCAGCAACTTGATCAAAGAGAGAAGGGTAGAGCGGAAAAGAGGAGAGCAGAGAAAAAGAGAGAAGAATAGAGTAGGGTTGAGTAGAAGAGAGTAGAGTAGAGAAGAGTGGAGTGAAGAAACGGTAGGTAGAGACGGGGATAGAGGAGAAGACTAGAGCAGAGCAGAGGGGAGAAAAGCAGACAACAAAAGAGGCACAGCAGATATGAAAAGAGCGATGAGGAGCAAGACCTGTGAATGGAAAGAGATGTCAATAGAAAGAGATGTCACAGGAAAGAGGTGTCACGGGAAAGAGATGTCAATAGAAAGAGATGCCAAGAGAAAGGGATGCCAAAGAAAAGAGATGTGAAGAGAAACAGATGACAAGAGAAAGAAATATCAAAACCAAGATGCCAAGACCGAGACCAACTTTTTTTTGATCTTTAGCTTTCATTTAGCCTCCTTTTTTTCGACAGCAGTCTCGTACCGGAAATCACCCCAAAATCAGCCCAGGTTCTCGGTCCTCCAAAGCATGGCGCGCTCCTACACCGCGCCGCCGCCCGGCTTCCGGCAGCACAACGCACTGAGCATGACCACCGGGCTGCCGAGTGCCATGGGAAGGACCTGGCTCACCTTCCCTGTCTCTGAAACGAGATCACGGCTGTGAGGAATTGATGGGTGGATGATGGTGGATGGATGGGTGGATGGGTCGTGGTGATGATTTATTTTTAAGAATATACCTGGAACCCAAATGAGCCGCATTTGAAACAGGATCTGTTTCAGGATCCACACTGGATTTTCGGATCATTTGGGATCCAGACGAGTGGTCAGGCCAGTAAAGGCTTGGTGCTTCGGAAGTGAAAGGCCAGACATTTGAAGGAACTTTTGCTGCACCTGGGCGGAGTTTGCCTATGTTTGCCTATGTTTGCCTTCTCCGGTGAATGTACCCGGCCTGGTAAACTGTTACATAACGAACTGGAACATCACAATTTTTAAGAACGGTAAATCAACATAAATCAACTATTTCGACTGGGCCATTTTCAACAGCAAACTGTTTGTTTACCAGAGGATATTTGGAAAGTCCACATGAGAAAACTGGTTGGGAAAGCCCTGAGGAGTTGCCGGAGATCACCTGCTTTTATGGGGATTTTCCGGCCATGTGTTGTGAAAAATGTGGGTAAAACAAAGGCATTTTAACCACCCCATTTCTGATGGTGGTTTATACCACCCACTATTAATAGTGATGACTGGGGGATGGTGCCGGTGACATTGTTTTAACCACATTACTGGCGGGACATGTTCTCAGTCACAAAGTTGGCTGAACTTTGACGGCGACCGCGGAAATCAGCTGCTGGATCCCTGGTGTGTGCAGCACAGCGGCCACCCGCAGTGTGGGGGACCTGTATCACTCATACAAAGAGTAAGATACACTAAGAAGAAAGCTCCTCAAAGTCTTAAGTCATTACAAGAGAATCTAGAAATGCACATCCCAACATTCATCAACATTCATCAACATTATCAGGTACACTAACAAGAATTATGCATTGTTTGCACATCCGTTTGGGAAGCCATGGAGTGTCACTCCACAGGATCCAAGAATCCGTTTCTGCCGCTTCCCAGCCTTTGGCTCCAGCATGATGCGACCCCAGTCGGTGCCCACCAAGACAAAGAAAAAGGCCTGTGGTTGATCTCTAGAGTCTAGTTACCCTCTGGTTATGTCAACATAGCTATGGAAAATCACCATTTTTAATGGGAAAACTCACTATAAATGGCAATTTTCAATAGCTATTTTGACATAACCAGAGGGTAAACCATGTTAAACCCCCATTGATGAGGCAGTTGCATGGGGTATCATGGGGTCGTCATTTTGTTGTCAAGCCATCCTGAAGGGTGTATTTAGCGAGAATCTGGCTTTTAGCAACGCAACTTGGGACATCATCGGCAAGAGGTTGACAAAAACATGACGAAAACAATTTTGGCTTAAAACAAAAACACATTTTTTTCCCACTTTTTTCATATTTTTGGTGGTGAAATCCCCATTTTCTTGGTTCAAAATCGGTTCCACTCCATTTTTTCCCCGGTGAACTCGTTGCCTTTCCGGACCGCATCAACCCGGACCGCAGGACCGCAGCCGCGGCCGCGGCCGACCACGAAGCGTCGGCGCTCCATTTCCTAAAGGCCACTTCCAAAGATGCTCAATACTTGAATGGTGATTTTCCATGGGAAAACCATGGGATTTTATGGTGGTTTAATGGGATTTAATGGGATTTAATGGGATTTAATGGGATTTAATTTTCTATACCCTCTGGTTATTTAACATAGCCATGGAAAATGGTTGATTTTCCCAGCTAGAAACCTCCATTTATTGGTCCATTTATGGTTGGGATTTTTCATGGCTATGTTAAATAACCAGATGGTAAATAAATGACACACAGATATATCATATCATGATCTATATTGTACAAATTGTACAATACATACCTCTAAGTACATCATAGTACATCATAGTACATCATATTACATCATATTACATCATATTACATGATAGTACATCATAGTACAGATAGAAAGATGATAGATAGATAGATAGATAGATAGATAGATAGATAGACAGACAGACAGACAGACAGACAGACAGATAGATAGATAGATAGATAGATATATAGATAGATAGATAGATAGAAAGATAGAACGATAGAAAGAAAGAAAGATAGATAGATAGATAGACAGATAGATAGATAGAAAGATAGATAGATAGATCGATAGAAAGAAAGATAGATAGATAGATAGATAGATCTATAATCAATTAAAATTTCTTAAAACTCGTAAAAAATCATTAAAATTCTGTGAAATTCTTTAACATTCCCCAAAATTCCTTCAATTTGCTTAAAATTCATATTTTTTTCAGATTCCTTAAGAATCATTGAACATTCAAAAAAAAACCTTAACATTCCCAAAAAATCTTTCAAATTCCTTAAATTTCATCAACAATTCTTTAAATTTCCATAAAACGTGAAATTTCCGTAAAATTCTTTCTCATTCCTTAAAATTCTTAAACAAATCTTGCAAAAAATCAAAATTCTTTAAACATCCTTTAAAAAAAACAAAAATCCTGAAAATTCCTTAACATTCCTGAAAATTCCTTAAGCTGCAAAAAAAACTTAAAAAAAATAAAGTACCTTAAACAAATTTTGAAAATCTTTCAAAAATCCTTCAAATTTCCTTATATGTTTCAACATTCCTAAAAAGTGCGAAAAAAACCGTTTTTTTTTTACAATTCCTTCAATTTCCTTAAATTTTCTTAAGATTTCTTTAACATTCCTTATTTTTTTTAATTCTTTAACATTCTTCAAAATTCCTTAAAGATCGTTAAGCACATTCTCAAATTCTTTCAAATTCCTTAAAAAACCCTTAAAACAAAATTTTTATTTTTATCTAATTAACAAATCTTAAAAAAAACCTAAAAAATCATTTAAATTCCTTAAAAAAATCCTTAAAATTATTTAAACTTCTTAAAACTTCCTTAAACATTTCCTAAAATTACTAAAAATCTTAATAATTTTCAAATTCCTGAAAATTCCTTAACATTCCTTCAAATTGCTTAAAATGCCTAGAAATAACTTTCAAATTCCGTAAAATCCTTTAAGAATCCTAAAGAATCATTAAATTCCTTAAAATTCCTTAAATTCCTAAAGATTCTTTAAAATTCCTAAAAATTCCAAAAAATCATTAAATTTCCTTAAAATTCCTTAAGTACACAAAGAAGTGCAGTAACTCAACAAACTGATCGACCCAGGCGGCCTGGACGATGACGCCTTCTCGGATGCCAGCGACTTCGAGGCCTTTGATCGACAGCTGAAGCGCCAGGATCCCTACGGCCGCTGGGTGGCGGCCAACCGAGCCTTGGGTCGCCCTGGATGCGGTGCAGGGGGGGTTTGGGGGTGGAAAATGCTAGGAAAAATGAGAAAAATGCTAGGAAACATGGGAAAATATGGGGAGAATATGGGGAGAATATGGGAGAATGGGGGAAAGATGCTGGAAATAATGTGGTGGAAGATGAGGAACATGATGAAGACATGGTGGAAGAGAAGACAATTATGGTGGAAAGGTGCTGGAAAATTTGTGTGGTGACATTTGGTTGGGGATGGGGGGTAGTTTTTTTTGGGAAGAAAAGAGGATCCTAACCATGGGGGAAATACCAATTCGGCGACCATTTCTCCGAAGTCATGCCTTGTCAAAATTGGAGTTATGAACCTCGATCATGGAAGGGTTTACCAGTGGCCCTTCTTGTGGGAAGTAGATGATGCAAGCTGAGGAGAGGAGCGCGGCCACCGGGAACGTTTGGTGAATATTCAGGGCGAGTTCTTGAATCCTGTGGTTGCCCATCGCATGCGAGCCAAGAACAACCCCTACAGGTCTGGTCTGAGATTGTAGCGAGTGTTGATGCGAGGGGTTGACATAGCTACAACAAAAAACTCTGGCAATAGGAAAACAGGTTTTCAGACATTTTTTCAAACATGAGGGAAGCCATGGGACCTTCCCGAATTGCTTTTGTCCTTTTCGTGAACCGAACGACTTTCCGAGCTTGCGAGATGTCACTTGACCATCTTTACCCTGCAATCAACACAAACCTAGAGTGAAGTGCTGGCTTTAGCACACCTATCAATTATATGAAATACGGATATGATATAAGATATATATATATATATATATGTGATATAAGATATATATATATATATATATGTCCCGATTCTGCTGGGGCGCGAAAGGGCGCGAAAGGTTCGCGAAAGTGCGGCGTAAGGGCAGTTTTCGGGTACCATAATTTTGGATAACCCCCACACACACACATGAAATTTTAATTGCGCTTATCAGCCGCTATCTAGCCACTAATGAATATTTAAGTGATCCAAGTAGGGCCCCAAGACTTTCTACCTAATATATACATCTACATATACATAGATCATATATGATACGGTATATGTATATTATGTAGACGTGCTTTAAAAATATACTGGTTGGTGGTTTGCAACATTTTTATTTTCCACAAAAAAATAGGGATGAGAATCCCAACTGACTTTCATATTTTTCAAGATGGTTTTTGCACCACCAATCAGTATATTAATAAACTGATTAATATACCCTCTGGTAAACATTTACAAAAAAAACGATGGAACAATTACCATGTTATAGCTGGGTAAATCAACTATTTCTATGGCCATAGATGTCCTTTTCCCATTGGTTGAATGATGAAAAAAGAGGGGTTTGAAACTATCCCTTTAACAACAGGTTTGTTTGATGATAGATGGGATTAGCCAGCTCCCGGCCCCTCTATTTTTACCAAAAGGAGATTATGTGGTGAATCTGCAGTTCGATACTGCCCAAGGCTTTATGTCGGATGTCTCCATGTCTTTCTATGTCTTTCTTCAAATCGATCTGCAGATCGAATGATGTTCGATGACTTGCGATGCCGGTGTCTGTTTTCATTACTCATGTACTGTATCATACTGGTTTCAGCAACATCGCGAGATAGTCAGCAAAACGGGGGGCTTTGCGAAATCACAGCAACCAGCAGCGCTTGCGACGTCTATGGCCTGTCAGGAGAAAGACCTTGTACGACCAGCTCAAGGAGATCACCAATGCTGAGGATGCCTGCACCAGGGAGCCTCGGCGACGCTGATTAAATCAGCTCCCATGGGGAAATGTTAGATGAATGCATATGAATCAGATATGGGTATGGGTCAATACCTATTAATACCATTTTTAGTGGGATGAACATCCATTTACCAGCTATTTTGGGGTTCACTAGGTACCAGGGTTTTGACCCATCCCCATATGAATAGTAAAATGTTGATAGATTAGTGCTGATCATAGATGTTGGTAAATGTTGATCTTCATTGATTAAATTGATAAATGTAGTAAAAGGTAAGGTACCTGTTGGTAAATGTTGGTAGATTTACTCTTCCGATTTGTTCAGCTTGCTCCCTTGGAATGTCAATACTATTGAGGGGATTGAGACGTGACTAAAAGGGCCCGGAGGGGAGTCCCATGTGAACCATTGACGATATCGCAAGAAAGGGTGATGAATCCAACAACATGGAGGATTTTGCCCAGAATTGGTCGCTTGATGCCATCACATCATATCACATCCATCATGTTCAACGGTATCACTATGAAATGTCCATATCAACACCAAACAGTGCTATTGTTCCAAGACTAGTGGAAAACCCGATTGTTTGTGATGCAACACAAAATGTCACTTTTTTAGAACTGTGATGAAATATGACGCTAATTTACCCACTGATAAGATGCGATACATATATACATAAAAATCAATCAACTATATATAAACATTATTTGATTACAAAAATGGTATTCATCATGTAAAATCATATAATTCATACATAGAAAAACAAATTTGGCATTATAATATGATGGACATTTACCCACATGGCTTGAAGATTTTAGGTCCTAATTTTTTGGTCAAGCCAAGACCTTCAGGCCTTGCGCGCGGATCGGCTGGAGGGATGGACACGCTCCTCAGAAACCACGGTGCGCTGAACGCTGAGCTGAGCTAGCCATGAGGAATATTTCACATGCTGAAAGTCCCCCCCAAAAAAATTAGGTTGCAGGGTAGCCCTGGCTAGCTATCTGGCTATCCATCTATCCTATCCTGTCCGAAAAAAATATGGTAGCCCTTGGCGACCGGCGTGGCCCTGTGGCCCTGTGGAAAGGAGGTGCGGCATGTGCTGAAGATCGATGATGGTTCGAACAATCGAACTCGTCCGAAGAGTTGCGCGGTTCGTTGAGTTGGAGTTGGGCCGTTGGGGATGGATTTTCACCCGAAAAAAACCGTAGGATTTCATGGGATTTCATAGGATTTCATGGAATCTAATAGGATTTAAAGGGAATATTTAGTGGGAATTAATTAGCTTTTTGTAGTTTCACATAGCTACGGAAAACTAGAAATCCATGTGGTAAATTATCTATAAACGGACCATTTTCGATAGCTATGTGCAATTTACCAGAGGGAAATCTAGGATTAATAATTAAACACCCAAGGGAGGACACTATCCTGGACTGTTGGGGATTTACCTGCGGTTCCAGGTTTCCATTGGGATGTCCACTTGGAAGTTGAGTTCTGATGACCAACCTGGAATTGGACAAAATGAGGCGACCCCAACAAAAACATTCAAAAAACAACCGCTTTTGTCCTTGGAGTCCAAGGACTCATGTCTAGTAGACATCTATTTTTTAGGCCGACAACCACTGACGTGCACCGAGACGTGAGAAAATCCGATGCGGGGGCCGACATGGTCTTCATGTGCCTCGACCGCACGAGGTTGCGAACACTCCCGACATGGATCCCCTATGGTTTTTTCAGGCCGATGAATAATCCTATATGTATAGTTCCTTATTTAGAAATAGCAATGTTTAACATAGATATGCAGAAAAAAACTGTTTCTAGATGACTTACATCTCAAGAATAGCTATTTTCAATGGCTATTCTTGATTACCAGAGGGATCCAGAGGGTGTTGGAGCAAGAAAAACACCTGGAAAGGATTGGAAAGGTGGTTTGGAGATGTTTTGAGTCTTGACCCTCAAATTTGTAATGATCATTCGAACAGAATCATCATTTTTTGGGAGTTAGGTGGATCATTCCAGTACCCGAGTTCAAGATGTATTTTTGACTCATGATTTCATCATTGTTGGACTAAAGCATGATTTCCACTCGTGAAATCATCACAAGTTGGGTAAAATCGTTCAGTTCCCAACTTGTTTCATACATTTCTCACTCATTTCTCAGATTTTTCATCATTTTCCCATGGCTTCAGGCCTTTACCCTCTGGTAATTTAACAGTTTGCTATTGAAAATCCACCATTTTTAATGGGAAAATCCACTATTTCTATGGTCATTTTCAATAGCTATTTTGACATAACCAGAGGGTAAGGCCTCCATGGCTTCCTGCTGAATCGCGGTCCAGGATGGACAACGCCGACGTCTTGGAAGATCCCGTGGGGCGCCTCGTCGAGGTCGGGGAGCGCGCGCAGAGACATCGGGAAGAACAAGAACGGCGCCAGGAGCGCTGGAGCCAACACGACATGGAAAAATGGCGATTTAGCTAGTAAAAATGGTGATTTAACCAGTAAAAATGGTGATTTAACAAGTAAAAATTGTGATTTAACAAGTAAAAATGGTGATTTAACAAGTAAAAATGGTGATTTAACTAGTAAAAATGGTGATTTAGACCGCAACGATGATGATTGAAGCAGTAAGCATGGTGATTGTTCAGCCGATAGCAACGGTGCAGGATATTGAGCACCGTATGGCCGAGACGCAGGAGACTTGTTTTCCCCACAGCGTGAGCTCCGGAAATCGGGAAGCGGCCGGGCCTTTATTAATGACGATCTTGCACTCCTAAGTGAGAAAAAAAAATGTAGTGACCTAATTATGTCGGATTATTAAGCTAAAAATGTAGTGACCTAATTATTATGACAATCACTTTGAAAAAAAAACAGATTGTTGTAGTGACCTAATTATGTGGGATGATTGTTTCCACCAGTTCCACTGAAGTTCCACTGAAGTTCGACAGAATGCAATTCCGGGGCAAATTTCTGATTCATAAACGGAGCAATGCGATTTTTTGGCTAATTTCGATTTAGACAAATGGAGCACTGCGATTTTTGGCTCCTTTTCGTGCTATGATTATCACCAGTGACATTATCATTATCATTATCATCATCATTATCATTGATTATCATTGTTCATCACTACCTGTTATTGGTTTATTATTTATATATGTTACTGGTTACTATAATATTTGTCTTTATCATTTATCAGTTATCACTATGTTTTTTGGGCTGCACATGCTGCTGGCCTGGCCAGGAGAAGTTTGGCATCCAACGGATGCAGATCGTTGAGGACTTTTTGGGGCAAAAAATGGTGGTTTTCTGGGCGATTTCATGGGGATTGAACTACGAAAACATGTTGATATATTGGAATTACCCTCTGGTAATTTAACATAGCTATTGAACATGGCCATTTATAGTGAGTTTTCCCATCAGTCATGGTGATGTTCCATAGTTATGTTAAATTACTAGAGGGTATTCATGATAAATCTTGGGCTGTCAATGGCAAGGATCGAAACAACCCATACTCCCCAGGCTCTGGTAATTTAACAGTGTGCTATGGAAGATTGCCCCTTTAGTCAGGTGATTTACCTATTAAAAATGGTGCTTTCCATAGCTATTCTGGGGGGCTGGCTGGGCCTTTTTTTCTCGCCTTGAGTCTGTGACTCTCGGAGAGGGCGATGGAGAGAGAGATAGCTACCCTCTGGTTATTTAAAATAGCCATGTAGAACGGCCCATTTATAGATGGTTTACCTATTAAAAATGGTGATTTTCCATGGCTATGTTAAATAACCAGATGGTATATTAAAGAGTATTAAAGTACCAAGGGGGTAATCATAACTGCAACAAATACACCCCATAATGCACATGGATATGTAGCAACAACTGTTGCAATCTATATTGAGTTTAATGAATATTGAGAATCCCTCTTTGATTAGTTGATCAACACCACAGCATGGTGATTTTAACTGGGGGTATAGTTGGATATCAATGGAATGTAAATGGGTATATCATGGGATAATGTCAATAACCACGGGTTGATCATCGGATACATATATATATATATGCATACATATTCATGGGATTTTGATGGAGATATTCATGGACATATAATGGGAATTTACAACTAACAATCTGTGATAGGGATAGTATGTGGGGATGAATTGCAACGACCTCACTATGACCTCTCATGTGCCTCATGAATTATCATTTCCCATCCTTCATTTCTGGTAGTTCACCAGCAAACCATATCCTATGTCGGCCGGAAGGTAGGAATTTCCACGAGCTGCAGAACCTTGTGCAAACCTGTGCTAGCCATATTCTACCCGCAACATATGAATGCCAGGAAAAAACTCAGTCATTTTATCAGGGACATCATTTTGCAACTGGTGGAAAAAAAACCTGAATCAACAGTTTCTGACCGAAGAATTATAGCATCTGCAACTTGTTCGCCTTCAGGAGCAGAAAAAGGTGCCCAGTCCCACTGCAAGGGCCGTGGCACAGAAGAAGAGGGCTACAGAGGCTGTGGAGGGGTGAGATGGGGATGATCAGAACATTGGGACCGTTTTTGGTGAGATGAAGTTAGTTATATAGCTACCATCTGGTTATGACAGTCTGCCAAGTCTGACAGTGGAAAATCACCATGTGTTTTTTTTTTTAAATAGGTAAACCATCTATTTAATCTATTTCGATTAGGGCCATCTATACCATGGCTATGTGAAATAACCAGAGGGTACTAAGGAATGAATCACCAAGGGAATGTGAATCAGCCAAGTGTCTTGTGCCATTTCACTTGCACATGTTCCTTTCTGTTCGTTCAAGTGTTCAGCCGGAAAAATGGATCAAGAATCATAGCAGGCTTGGCAACCATGCTTGGGCATATACATCAATTTAGGAAGATGAATCGCCACCAGGGACATTCTTTTAGGGCCAGGGACTGTCTCATGACATGGCCAAGACCTAGAGCATCTTTGGGGATTTGCAAAGCCGGTGGTTTCTGAAACAGATCGTTCTCGGTGGATTTCAGGAGGGGCATAGCATAGCATGCATAGCATACCCCAAGCCGAGCGGGCCGAAGCATCTCATTACCTCGCGGGTGGAGGGGGTTCATTTCCCAATTTTTTCCCCGAAAGAAATCTACGATGATTTACCCATGTAATTATAGTTGATTTACCTATTAACAATGGTGATTTTCCATAGTTATGTTAGTTTACCAGAGGGTATGATTTAATTACTTTATATATACCCCAGCAGCAGTTGATGGTAGGATTCATTCTTGTGAAGCCCACAACCTTTGGGGCATTTCGAGAGTAGCCTTCACCCCAAGTGATAATTCAACTTTGGCCCACCTCAGATGATCGTCTTCGAACAACCGGTGTCCTTTGCCATTGGCACTTGGGCGAGATGTGATGGGTGAGGGGCCGAGGGGTATCATTGGGATCCTGCCCAGAACTGGCAGAATAGTTGGCATTTAAACCCATAAATGGATGAAAATGGTGTTTTCACCAGGAAACAACTGGATGTCAAGCAGCAAGCAACGGGTTTTAACTTTTAATCATTAATTTAATCAAGATAGATGAGGAAGACCAAGATGCCAACCCCCTCCAAACTTTCAGCAGTCGTTCAGCTGTTGTCGCTCAGGAGCTTTTGACAAATGGATGCGGGGCTACTTGCAACGATGGGAACTCATCAAAGTGACCCCATCTGAATCTGAAGACCGCCTCCTCAAGTCAAGTTTGTTGAAACAGCGCAGGTCCAAGTCCCAAGTCAAATCTGTTGGGTTTGATCTAGGGACCTAGCAGCTTGCTTCGAGAGAGAGAGAGAGGTCTCCGGAAATTGCGAATCTGGTATCCCTAAAGCTACCCGAGCATCAGTGCGCATAGCTTCATAATGATCCCTATGCCTATGCAAAGATAGAAAAGCAATTTACCAGGGTTGAGCAAAAGGATGCTGCTTTTTGCCTTTTTGTCAGTGGTTGCTATGAATTCGCTGCCATGTGTTCGGCTTGCTGAAGTGAGAATTCCAGCGCCTCCCCTGATCTCTCGCGGACGGTATGGCCTCATTCAATGACCAGGCCATGGTTTACCAGCATCACACTGCCATGTGAAGAGCGCATGGGGCGTAGGTCGCTGGACATTTTTGAAGCCCAAAGTCGTTGGCTCGTTGGCAAAAAACACGCCTTGGAAACTTCAAGGCGATTCAACGCGTGCGAAGACGGTTTTGACGTGCACGCCACCGTGTCAACAATCTCCCCAGTGCATCCGCCCTCCGTTTGAGCGTGGGAAAACATGGAGAAAACGGGGGTTGTATGCAATCTTGAAGCACAGGCCGTTACGGTAACGTGTTTGGTGTGGCGTTTTTTTCATCCCTAGCCATGGTTGTGCGATGTTGCCTGGCGCAACGTTTTGCTACCGATGGGAGTTCAACCAGTGTGCGAAACCTTTGGATGCTTTGGCATGCTCCACTTACTGTCCGGTTCAAGGTTCGAACTGGTAAACAACAGATGTCATAGATCCAAAGAATCCAAAAAGGGACAGTTGTGGAAACCCTGAAATCACCTAACAGTTCCACATAAGCACGACAACTGCGGCACCTGGAAGTAGTTTTCGAGCAAACCTCAAGCTTCGGCACAGCATTCCTGACACAGGATTAGATGGAGTTGGAAAGCATCACGTGACTAATAGAAACATATAGAAACATTATTGATTGATATATTTGATATGATATGACACATTGTTGTTATGAAGTTAATCAATGTTCAGAAGTCTCCCCTATCTCCCCCTTCTGGCTGAAAAATCTCCATGACATCCATGTGTTGGCTCGCTCTGGACCAATGGAGATTGCGATTTTTCATGGTTTCGTCCAGGCAAAACTGACCCAACAGCTGAACGCAAAACTGGGCCGGTGCTGCTTTGACTCTACTAGGGCCATGCGATGGGTGTCGGGTGGCCCAGGCAAAATTGTCCAGTCCAAATGCTATGGGTCAGATCTTCTACTCCCGTTTCTTCAAAACGCTGGACCAAATGGGGTCAGATGGACAGCCATTTTGGCTCAAGTGAAATATAGGCTCCTGCGGCAAGAGATGATCCTCAACAAGTTTTAGCATCGTGCGGTCTCTTCTTTGCAAAAATGCAGCCACTGAACGAGATTGTGAACACAGACACTTTGTGTATGGCAATCAAGCAGGCCTGCGGTACATGACGATTTTTTTTGCAGCGAACTCAGCTGTGTCAGCAGAGCAACAATCCAGCGCTCGAGCTCGGAGCTTTGCTTGCCAATGTTCATAACAATTCATAACACATGCGTGGCACTTATCAACTCTGTCGCCAAGACATTCATGAATCGATATGAATCGTGTGTTTATATAGATTTCTATGAAATCGCCGGCCACTATGAACAGCCAGACTTGGTTCTGGCACCGCATCCCCTGGAGAACTGTCTCCCCGGTACCGTGCAGCAATGATGAGTGCATGGGAAACCTGGGAGACGTGTAGCATTGCAATTGAGCTTCAAGTCCCACAACATTATCAGCTCTTTATGATGGCCTATATGTTGTTCCAAACGTACACTGGCCTAATCTTGTTGCTCGCTGTTCAAGCAGCAGGAATTAATATTGACAATTGTTTTGAGGGCAGAGCTGCTGCCATTTGTGCGGAAGCAATATTGATTATGTGGTATGTCGTTGTCGTTGTGGCTGTAATGCGTGACTGGCCGGCCGCCGGGCAAGCGCCCTCTTCTTTGGAGTTGGAATTTCGACGAAGCCGTTTCCGAAATTCCTGGTGTTGTCTGAGATCCAATGTGAAGCCTCAAACGAGTGGCAAAGGGCATGATTGGCTCGCCCTCAGCCCTTTCGATGACGATATGCCAGACATCGCGGATCTCAGATATCACATCAACCCTTACTTGTGCAAGAAGTATCTTGGTCGCGATGATGGCAACTATGGCAACTATGGAATATGCTACTTCTGTTGCTGAACAGGCCACTGCCTTTGCAGGACATTCAAGCCACGTCTCACCAAATTGAGAGCGCTTTCAAGTTCCAGGAAAAGTGTTCAGGCGAAATAGATCTATATAAATAGATCTAACTAGATCTAAATAGATCTAAAGGCTTGCACTCCTGCACCTGATTTGCATCATCTGCTCGGTGGTTTCAAACAGTTCTTATTCCCCATATGTCAAGACGTCCCAGATTTCATGGATTCCGTCGTCAAACGACCAACCCCGGTCCCCAAAAAAGAACCGGCCCTGGTACCCTGGTACCCCACTTGAAGCATTCTGTCAAGGCATCAAGTAGCACCGAAAATCTGGGACATCAGCTGTCTTCGGATCTCTTGCTGGAAGCTATCAGGTGGGGAACTGGTGCTGTCTTGGTGAAGTGAAGGAACATTTAATCCGACGACAAAAACCACTGGTTGGTGGTTTCAAACATTTTTTATTTTCCATAATATATGGGATAATCCTTCCCATTGACTAGTATATTTCAAGATGGTTAAAACCACCAACCAGACCATGTTTGGTTAAAATTCGTTCTGCAGTTGACTCGTGGTGTCGTTGCGAATTTGGGTGCTTGGGATAGTTTTTGACTTGCAATCAATTAGTTTTTAACACCCCACAAAGGCGAAACCCTGGTTTCGCATTGGATCTATTCATGACTTTGGGTCCTTAGTATTTTGTACATGATTATAATATTATAATATCACATTATATCCATTTACATGTGGTTCTTAAGATTGAGCGCGCTTTTTTGTTGGATTTTTGAGGTGCAGCCACCCATGCTGCTCATCCACTCTTAGATTAATATGGTTAAATTCTATCCATACTTTAAGTATCCATTTACAGTTGGTATATCAAATTATACATTTATGATCCATTTATGATCCATTTATGATCCATTTATGATCCATTTATACCCTTCAATATCCATGAGTATTGCATGTGGTTGCCACAGATGGTCACTGGTGAGGTCAGCTGAGCCCTTGGGTGGCCGTTATGTGACCACCAAGTTGGAGCATGGACGACAAGTCGTGGTGAAGGTGGTGAAAAACATGGAAAAACCATGGAAAAACCATGGAAAACACCGTAGAAGCCATGGAAAACACCCCCCGTTTCATCCGAAAAATTGGAACATGTCTTCTACCCTCTGGTAATTTAACATAACTATGGAAAATCACCATTTTAATTGGCAAATCATCTATAAATGGTCCATTTTTCATAGCTATGTTAGTTTACTGCAGGGTAGAAATTGTTCGAATGGCTTCGTTTTGTTGAGGAAATGACGCTTTTGGGGGCGATGTTTGCTCCCCAAAAGTGGGGGGATGGCGTTTGGAGGAAGCCAACGGCGAGATAGCTGGGCATGTTTCGAGACATGAAACCTCGGCACTGTCCATTATGAATTCGTGTAGGGACACTGCTTGGTTCCCGAGTTTGAAGCAGGGCCATAGAGTCTGTGAATTTAAGCTGTTGTATGCCCATGTATGCCCCTTCAAGCAGCACCCCACGCCCTTCTTCCACCATTGTCACAATTTCTGACGAAATCCCCATTTTTGGCGCTTCCACTTCACTTCTTGTTGGTTGAATTCTCACCCGCGGCCACTCAACGACTCAACGATGGTGAAATCACAGTTGTCATGATCTGAAGCCAGGGTCATATTGCATTTTTATACGTTTTTGATCTTTGCTAAGTACCGCTTCATTCACATGTGCCGTAGTCATCCTGGAGGGTCATCGATGAGTCATCAGTCCATTCTTATTAAAGTCGGGGTTCATAAATCCATTGTATCATAGAATTGGATGATGGGAAAATTTACAGGAAAGCCCTATATTTGATGGTAAAAACCATGGTTTCCTGTAGATTTTCCCTTAAACCAATCCAGTGATTGTAGAAGAAACATGAGAACAGCGGCAGGTCTTCAAAGACGTCCAAAGTTCGGGCACCCCGGGCATCCTGGGCATCCTGCCATCCAGGTATGGGTGGAACTAGAAAGAGTCCCAAAGTTGATGAATAACATGACAACCTGTTTGGTGGTTTGGAACCATGGAATTTTATGACTTTCCATATATTGGGAATAAGAATCCCAACTGACGAACTCATATTTTCAGAGGGGTAGGTCAACCACCAACCAGCAACACTTGGGACTCAAATGAACAACAATTTGATGAATGGCAGATAATGGCAACTATATCACCCCGGGTGACCCAATATGGACCCAATATGATGACAGCAATTGTAGGTCCACTGGTGCCAAAGTTAAGTGGTTCATTATGTTATCACCTTGCAGATTGGCTGATCCATTTTTGCACTGAACCATCCAATCTTTGGATTTTTGTTCTGGTTCTCTGAGTCAATCTCTTCAATTTTGCGGTTGACGTTTCTTCAATTTTGTGTCGGGTGGGGTTATGTCATTTTTTCTGTCAATTATATCTGGTTGCTGGTTTGGAACATTTTTATTTTCCCATATATTGGGAATTTCATCATCCCAACTGACGAACTCCATCATTTTTCAGAGGGGTAGGTCAACCACCAACCAGTACCCTGAAACCCTGGTTCAGTATTGGATAAGTTCATGTTGCTGTTTGAGATGACGTCCCCATCATCCAATGTTCACCATTTCACAAACCCAAATCATATTCCATCATCTATCAGAATGCCATCAAAAATCTGACTAGATTCCCACTCATACGGTGGGTGGTTGCGGACTCCTGCACCACCAAAAGGATGGTTGAAACCCTATAAATAATGGGATGTTTACCACCTATCAACTGGTGCAGGATTTCTTCCATCCACAGTATCACTAGCTTTTGTATATTTTTTGCTGGCTTTGATCCCCCTCAAATGAGGTCATGACGTCGCGGCCTTCCAACGACGTAACTTGACAACCGCCGTTTGTTCGGACTCGCATCGATGGCGCTGGAGCTAGCTTGGCATAAGATATTGGTACTGGTTAATAGTGGTTAATGATGGTTAATAATGGTTAATGATAGTTAATGATAGTTAATCATTGGTATATAATCAATGGCTATTTCAGGAACCTAAATTGGAGGTACCTACCATATATAAGGCCTATTTTTCAGGCCTATGTAAGGGAATATCCCCACAAAATATGGCCTTATATGGTACAGTACCTCCATTTTAGGATCCTGACATTCCCATTGAAGATATTGCAACCCCAAAAAGATAGAAACGTAACATCCTGCTAAAATAGTGAATAAATACCGTTCCTTCCATCGTTTTGGGGGTTACGGTTACGGGATAAGTGGAACTAAGGGCCTCCTTGGATTGTGATGCTCTGAGCCATGCCCAGATGTCAACTTTGCCAAGGGAAGATAGTTGGGTCCTGTTTCAAACCCAACCACTATGAAGGCCACCAAAAGTTTTCCTTTGCTGATTTGAAAGAGTTGCATTTGAGCAGAGTTCCTGATACTTTCCTCTGGCAAACCTTACTTCTTGCAGTGTGTTCACCATAAAAATAGGGGACATCTTTCCGGAAGCGATGATTTTTTTCTGCCCAGGGGCTGCAGCACTCTGTGGCAGGGGCACCCCAGAGTCATTGCAGTTTGGTTGCGGAGAAATCCACTCACTCTCCGGTTGTAGACACAGCACCCCCCTACAAAGATAGAACCATGAGAAGCGTTTTTTGAAGTGTATAGTATACCGGTATATAGAAGCATCAATTTTGGCTAAGACATTGGCAAATGATCTTGTTCTCTCTTTTTTCGATCACCAGACTGGTAAGATTGGTAAGGACTGGACATGCACTTGCACCTGCTCCTGCCGATGGGTCGGGCAGCCTGGATGCCAACAAGGATACTCTTGGCGCTTGCCCTCAGCTTCAAGCTCCTAGCCTGACAGATAGAATGATTTTAAATATGGTTCCTGGTTGGTGGTTTCAATCACTTTTATTTTTCCATAATATATGGGATGTCATCCTTCCCATTGACGAACTCATATTTTTCAAGATTGTTATTGCACCACCAACCAGGTTCTGGTTTGACCATAACTGGTTGGTGGTTTGGAACATTTTCATTTTTCCATATATTGGGAATAATCATCCCAACTGACGACTTCATATTTTTCAGAGGGGTAGGTCAACCACCAACCAGATGATTATTAACCATCATTAACCATCATCATAACCATTAATATGAACCATTAATATTAACCAGTATATTACCACCCAATGGTAGGTGGCTCAACAACCAGAGAAATTATTAGTTATATGAGTTATAACTGGTTATTTCCATGGGATTATACATCTATACATGGGGTTTTGTTAGATGGTTAAAACCACCAAGCAGTTTTGTTAGATAATCATAGAATTGGATGATAGGAAAATTTACAGGAAAGCCCTATATTTGATGGTAAAAACCATGGTTTCCTGTAGATTTTCCCTTAAATCAATCCAATGATATAAATTTTCAGCTGCAGAATCTCCATCCTTCGCTGAGGATGGGCTGTCGCTGAGTCCAGCTGCTTCGCCCGGGATCCCGGATCCCGAGACGTTGCGGCGGATGAGACCCGGCCTGGTTATGACTAACAGTTTGCCATGGGAAATGGTCTATAGAAATAGATGGTTTACCTATTAAAAACGCATGGTGATTTTCCATAGCTGGTCCATTTATAGATGGTTTACCGTTCTTAATAGCCATGGTGGATCTTTCCAGTTCGCTATGTAAACGTTTACCAGAGGGTATGTTCGGAGTACTCACAAAAAATAACAGAATTCACAACCAATGAACACATGCATAGCATAACAAAGGGATAAATCAACAGAATTCAAAGGAAACCATATATTGAACACGATGACTTGTAGAGCCGTCAGTTGCGATTGCAACCTCCTCATGACATTTCGACCAATGCGAATATCGTTTATTCAAGCTCCATCAAAAGCGGAATCTCACCAAGGCTGTATTCGAAGAACACATGCGGAAGGTCCCCATTTTTTGCTTATATTTGCCAGTGTTTTTGTTTGCGAATTTCTTCAGCTGTGGTCATATATCTCCCAGTTTTATCCAGTTTTCTCAATGGATTGGTTCAACGCGTAGAACTTCAAAACCGTGGACGAGTTTTATACTTCACATGGACGGTTTCCTCAGTTTCCGATGAAATTTCACCGCTGCGAACTCCAGGTTGTGTACGATCAGCTGGACCAGATAGATGCCGAGAAGAGGTGCCTTTCTTGACGGCGAACAGCTGATGGGCGATCACCGACGGGTGTTTACTATGGGAGCCTGCACTTTGTGGATACAATCAGGAATTATGAACAACTGGTTGGTGGTTTGGAACATGGCTTTTATGACTTCCCGTATATTGGGAATTTCATCACCCCAACTGACGAACTCATATTTTTCAGAGGGGCAGGTCAACCACCAACCAGACAACAAAGATTTGCGTTTGATCGCAATGGGGATCCTGCAAAAACGGGAAAATCCGAGCAACGCAAACATTTCGTTTGAAGTGAAACATGGGAATACGTTGCCCAGAAATGCCGTGTGGCAAGGGGAATCTATTTGCAACCAGGTTTGATGGGGATCGTAGATTGTCGCCTAGCCGCCAAACGCGCCAGCCACTAGAACCAAGTTCCATATTTGCAATGGGTCTCTGCATACCGTGAAGGTTCAACGCGGACTTTAGAGACTAGCAACCAGGAGAAATTTGAAGTATCTCACAGAAAGGGAAAACGCATAAAACGCAGAAAACAGTTAAATAACATGAACATATATTGAAATAACTCGTTCTTCTGGGCTTTCAGATTTGCTGTGGAGAATCCTTGCTACCGCAAAGCATGGCGGATTCCGGTCAGCATCCAACGACTCCAACGGGTCCCAAGTCGCGTTCAGGTTGCAGCTGTCGCGCCGGGGCGGCAAGGCTTTCTTGTGGGTCGTGGCCGCCCAGTTCTCGGAAGGTGGGCACATCCAATGGGAAGATTCTATCAAGTACCCTCTGGTTATGTCAAAATAGCTATTGAAAATGGCCATTTAGTTCGTGGATTTTCCCATTAAAAATGGTGATTTTCCATAGCTATGTTAGTTTACCAGAGGATACCCTACAAGTAGGGTTTCCCTATGAAAATGATCTACACACATCTCCACGGAAATCACGTGCCTTTGGGGCATTGGGAGAGGCGAACTGACTCATCCAGGAGTCATGGCCATTTTTTTCCCGTTATGGAGTGGATGAACTTTCCAAGCCTATTCGATGGAATTACATGACAGATGCTCCACCATTTGTGAAACCAACATTATAGATACATATGCATTCTTTGGACATAATTTCAAATTTCAATAGTAGATACTTCAGCATTTGCAAACAAATGGTTTACTACATATCTATATTAATCTCTATCTCTATCTCTATCTCGATATCGATCTATCTATATATATATACACACATATATATATATATATTACTATACATACAGTATAGATTGGAAGTCCCTTCCGCCGCGCGTGAATTTTGATGGCTCCAGTGCTGCAACTTCCGAGGCGGACCGTCTACGTTTGGCTGCTGCGGTGGCCAGTGCTGCAAGCCATTTGTCCGGGCGACTCAGGGAGCACTGGGAATCTTGGACCGTTGAAACAAGATTTGGGGGAAAAAACCAGCAGAACATAGGAAAATATGCCAGATTGGTAGGAAAATATGCCAGATTGCTAGGAACATATGCCAGATTGGTAGGAAAACATACCAGATTGGTAGGAAAATATGCCAGAAACCCTCGTTTTTTTTGCCCCAAAGATTGAGGTTTCTCTGTAAGAGTAACAGCACCTATCAATAAGAATGCGTGTGAATGTTTGTCTGGCACATGTCTGGAACATCTTCGCGCAACAAAGAGTACTTGTTAACCAGCAGGCAGTGGATATGTTCGGCAACAAAGATTTCAGTGACAACAGTAACATCATCAAGAAGCATGAACATATTTTAGGGGGATATCCCCTTACATAGCCCTTATATAGGCCTTATATATGGTAGGTACCTCCATATGACCGCCATATGGCTTGCAAACACCGGGATCTAGACGAGAAATTCATTGGCAACCCTGGGGAGCTCCCGATGGACCCATTGTGGATAGAGGCTAACATGTTGAACCTTGGAACCGGCAACTTTTGCTTCTTCTTCTTAGAGAATGGAGAAAATCATCCAGCTAAGGGGGTCCTTCATCTTGAATCGTATTGGACCCATCATAGGGCATCCGATATCCCATGTTATCCACTGGTGATCATTTTCCCAATAGAAATAGCCGTTGTTGGGAGATATCTCATCCGAAGGAACTGCTGGATGTTTCTCCCTAGGCGGAGCTGTTTGCTGGGGAGCCCTCATCTGAACTTGAAGTTGTCCAGTGTGGTTTTCGACAGGCTGGGGTTGGTTAAAAGGGCACGCTCGGGTGCCGGGAAAAAACTTGAACCATCTAAGGTTGAGGCGGCAGGGTTTGTCCCAGGGGAAGTTTCTGGTAGGAATCGGTCTTGGTAGGAAAGTGTACCCGATTCCAGAGGACATGCCATACGGCATACGATGGGATTTCTATGGAACTGAGATGCCATTGGTTGTGACTTTCGTGTTGAATGGTGGGTAAATCTGGACACTGCGTGACAAACATTTGGGTTGAAAGCTTGCAGAGATGCGGCCGAAACGGGAGGCCATGCCACTGTCAAACGGAATTCTATCAATCCCATCCCCATAAGACAAGAGCAAATCATCCCCAGCATCACTCAGCCAACGTTGAGGCGAAACACGGCATGTGTTTGACGATCGGCTCAACCCACGGCATTTTTTTGGTTTGTTGAATCCTATAGCAAGTTGAATCATGTTGAATCCCCTTTGATAGTTGGCAATTTCCTTGAAATTCCCAGGCAAATTTCAAAGATTAGTTGACCATGGGGCCAGGACAGGGCAGGTGAAACTGGCCGACCTGGGCTTTGAAGGCGAGAGACGTGTGGGAGAGGGATGAAGATTCAGGTTTGCTGACATCAGGGTGCCTGGAATTTTGAGCCACTGCAATAGATAGATAGATATTAGATTAGATTAGATTAGATTAGATAGATGGATAGATAGATGGATAGATAGATAGACAGATAGATTGATAGATGGATAGATAGATGGATGGATAGATAGATGGATATTGGTGGCTAGTTAGATGCATAGATAGAGAGACAGATAGATCGATGGTCAGATAGATAGAAAGATGGAAAGATAGAGAGATAGAAATATAGGAGGAAAGAAAGATAGATACACAGAATTTATCATAATCATACACCTTTTCCTCATTCTCAAACTTCAACCAGCTGCCACCCTGGTTATAACTAGTTCGGTACATCCAATCTTTTCGACCTTTCTCAGGCGCAAGCTTCGAAGGCAAAGGGGACCTGCAGCCTGGGGACTCAGATGGTCACAGGCCGGTTTCAACAGGATCATTCCTCAACATTCCTCAGGGATGCCATATGCCATGTGGCCTGCATGTGGCGGCACTTCCGACTTCGGAGGGGAGATCTAACATCTTGAATCCGTCCCAGCTATAAAGAGTGGGTAAACCTGGATTTTTGTAGGATAGGTTCACTTTAATCATATGTTTTTTTGAACATATTTTTGATAACCAGCTAGCACACTGTTTTTTTCCCTTATTCTTTGTTTGGTGAACATCCAAGATCAGCATTCTATCATGTTCATTCATTTTCAAGAAGTTTGTTATTCATGGATATTCATGGTTTATCCCCAACTTACCAGAATTTTCACCAACTTATCCCCAGAATTTTCACCAACCTAGCCCCCAAAATTTTCACCAACCTATCCCCCAGAATTTTCACCAGCCTATTCTTGCACCTCTGCCATGGCCTTCCGCGTGGGACGCTCCGTGGGGCAGCCATGGGATGGCCACCCTTCGGCTACAGCACCTGGATGCGGCTGCGAGGTGCGCCGATGGCAGCGTGCCGGCCTACTACCTGCGGGAGGGGCCATCGGATGTGTCACTTGGAAAAATTGGGGGGAAGAACTGGGTGAACATAAAGACGTGGGTAGAATGTAATGAACTCTATTTTTCGCCGATTGTTTCAGTGGAACATGATAGAACAAAGCAGCAAAGCATGAATCCGTGGGGTTTTGTGCCATCGAAACACTGGGGGTTTGCCTCGATTTTCCCTCACCGGATCCAGGTTTTTGATCTGGCTGCAGGGCGGGGGCGATTGCAGCACTAAAGAATCCTGCGATGAGAGGTGCGGCCTGGGGTGCCGACGCAGCTTGTAGCGGGGAGATGGCCTGGGATGTTGGATGTACCCTCCCTATACAATTAACATTCATTCACGGCGAACATGTAGAAGAAATAACCATTTAAGTAGATCATTTTTCGAGGAAAACCATGGGTTGTACACATCTATGTTAGTTTGCTGGAGTGTAATTTGTGTCAGAAATAGATGCAGGGATGTCATAATGTAGAGTTTCCAGGGAGAAGACGATGGAGAGGGAGAGTCTGCTGTCTCGCCAACAAAAAAAGAAGACTCTAGGATGTAGTCATGGCATGTCATGGCTGTGCGAGGCAACATCAATGGAGATGGTAACTTTTCATGTTTTCTTCTCAGCTCAAAACTGGGTCTGATTGAAGTTTTCCGTACAACGGAGGCACCCTCTGGCAATCAAACATGGGAATTGGCAGTCCCCTATGAATAAAGGTTTTCATATGCCATATATGGGAAAATCATTCGAACTTCCTATGGACGCTTTTCAAATGCCATGTCGGTTTACCGGAGGAAAAAAAAACACCGCGGCTTTGTTTCTCCCAGACCCATGGCATCGCCAGATATCGCAAGCAGTTCCGCATGAGCAGCGCCCAATTGGAGGATGTCATCCATTTGGATGGGTGCCTTTCGAAAAAAGGCACTGATGGAGGAGTTGGCATTGATTTTAATAAATTCTAACGGCTTTTAATATGGATATTAAATGATATTAACATGCTTATAACTACTTATAACCAACAATTTCTATGACATTTGGGCCTGTCTGATCGTGTCATCTACGGATCATGCTAGCTAGAGCTGTCTATATCCTTACCTCCGTTCGTCCGTTAGATGTACCGATACGATATCTGATCGCTAGGCGAGTAAAAGGCACGAAGTAAGAGGCATTGCATCTTGATAAAGACTGCGTGCAAGTTGGGCAGGTTCGAGATTTCAAAGCACAAAAAGAAGCCACTGCAGTTCCCAGAAAATCAAGGCGAAAGGGCCCAAATCAGAAAAGGTCCTAAGATTTGTTCACATGAAACGGTTGCTTTGGCATCAATTTTTTGTTGCAACCCCCGTGAAAGGCTTTCACGGGGTTGCAACAAAAAATCGATGCCAAAGCAACCGTTTGAAATCGCCATTTCTCTTTTCCTATCCATATTTTTCTGATCGACATCTCCGAAAAACTTGGATGATGGGAAGACAGGAAACAGCAATGGCACAATGGTCACATCCGTCGTTTCCCGCAGCAAACATCCTGAAACGAAATCCTTTGATACTCCTGGCCAGGGCCCCAAGGGCCTCCAATGGAGCCTGTGAACTCCGAGGATTTTCTCAGATTCCGAGAGGCAGAATCCCTTCTTCGCCCGTTCCACACGGGTCTTCGTGCCATATTGCAGCTGGGCACACATTGCAGGCTGGAATTTATCAACCACTTGGAGGACCCCATGAATGGTATAATATGATATTAATATGGTACAGCCATGTAATGTATGACCTGGGGGTCTTACTAGTCAGGGTTATTAGGCAGTTAAGCTACTAGGTGGAATGATCCCAAAAAAAGCATAGATGGGTGGAATGGGATCAGATTCAAGGAGGTATCACTTGAATCACATGGCAGGATGACATGTTTGGCAGTAAAAATCAGTGGTAGGATCAAGATGTTGCAGTTTTTTTTTTTAAGGATGTTATTCACATATTTTTTTGTGGACTAAGCTGCTTGGGGTCCACCGAGGTACTTCGGACTCCTGGTTAGGAAGGCGCACTGAAAAGGTGCATGGCTACTACTTTCAGGCGCGAACACCGGACAGGAAGTAGTTTTCTTTGACAGATGCTCAATGTCATATGCGAGTTGTTTAGCTGAATGCGCCCCTGACATTTTTTGGTATATAGTATTATATACAAGGTGGGGCCCCCGTTCGATAGCTAAGTTGGTGAACATAACTCCAATAACTATGGTTTATGGTACGCAAATAACTATAGTATTCATGGGGTTTATAAACCAACAAACATCACTGGGGGGCCCCACCCAAGAGCCCCCCTATCCAAGGGCAACATGGAAAGGCTTACAGCTCTCCACTCCAAGAGATGCCGGTTTTTACATGGTTTTACACCACAAACTGGTATGTAATTGGTATGTATACAGTATGCAACTAGGCAGTTGGAACACACAATAGTCACTATTCTAAGTTCGTTTTTGGTGAGTTAGCTTTCCAACTTAGATAGGTAAAAACACAAGAAGCAGATTTGCAAAACAATACTACATCCTAAGCACTTCCCAATGTAATAAGCTCTATGTATTTTTTAATCCTAAGTCCAAGTACTTTTCCATTTAATAAGCATATAACAGTTGGATATGGTATATCCTAATGGATATATGTAACCTATTTCATACTATTCAATGATATATCCTAAGTCCTAAGGATTTAATGGATATATGTAACACCTATATGTACTTCCCATTCCCTATTTCACAGAATTGGATGATGGGAAAAAAAACAGGAAAACCGTATATTTGATGGTAAAAACCATGGTTTCCTGTAGATTTTCCCTTGAACCAATCCATTGACTATTTCACCAACCATCCACCAACCTCCACCAGGGCGCGCAGATCCTGACGGCCGTGCTACATGAGCTGCGTCCCTTGCTGCGCCAGGCGCGGCTGGTGGTGCTGGGCGGCTGCTCCGCCGGCGGCCGCGGGGCCTTTTACAACTTGGAGCCGTGGCCTGGGGCGGGGGGTGGATGGTGGGTGGTGGGTGGGGGTTGGGGGTTGGGGAGGCCCTGGGTAGTCCCAAAATGTGCATGTGCAATCGAAAAATATCCATCAGGTTCAGTTTGATGTGAGTTTTTCCTATTCGGAAATGGTCCGTTCTTTGGGTCTCTTCCATGTCGGGTAGACCTTTCGGTGTTCGAAGGTCTCATCTCTCGTGGTTCCCATGGTGCGACCATGACATGCTAAGCCAAGGACCGTTTGTGCGCGATGCTGCCAGAGACTTCAACCCACTGTGGCTTCGCAAGATTGGGGCGCCTATGGCGTGGGCCAGTGGGCCAGTCAAGGGCCTGTTGGCAGGTCACGGGGGGGGGGCATATTTTCTTGTACCCTCTGGTAAACTAACATAACTATGGAAAATCACCATTTTCAATGGGAAAATCCACTATAAATGGCAATTTTCAATAGCTATGTTAAATTATCAGAGGGTATGCAGAGTCCCAACTTTCATGTCTTCCCAATGCTTTCGGGAGGTTGTCCCTTCACCACTGCGTCAACCCATTTTTTTTCGATGTACTTGGGCTGATGGAGGCCCAACCCCAATTTTCACAACCAATAGGTACATGATTGGAAGTGGTGCCCCCCTTCCAAGCACTATTCTGTAGTACATCAGGGAATCACCCTGCCAATGTTGAAACCAACCAATCTTTACTCCATTTTCAAAGTGGTTAATTAATGTTAATTATGGTTATTGGCTAATCTACATACATTTTTAGTCGTTGATTCCCATTAAAAAAGGTGTACCCAACTACGAACAAACATGACCTCACTTGAATCCTGTCAAGATGATGGCTACATGTTTCCCATCAATTTGTCCATAGGTTTCAGGTAGCTTTCCCCACCAATTTCCCCATAGTTTTCATGGTTTTCCACCAAAACGACTCTGGTTTTCCATTGGTTTGCCATGCATTTTCTCCCAAGCACTTCGTTTTCCCCTCCTTTTTCCATGGTTTTTCGGTGATTTCTCATGGTTTCTCCACGGTTTCTCCACGGTTTCGGTGGTTTTGCGGCCCCAGGTCGTGGCCTGCTGGATGCCGCCTGGTGGCTGCCAGATGCCGGACCCTTGGAGGAGGGTGCCCGGCGAGGTGTGACGCTGTGGCAGGCGGAGCTGACGCCCTGCGAGTTAGGCGCTGGGAATGGATGGGTTAACAGGTTATAGTTAATGGATGGTTTATTAATCCATATATCCAGAAAGCCATATATTTACAGATCATTTCCATATATCCCATATGATGTCAACCCTGGATTAATAAACCCCGTTTACGGCTGTTCAATTGGGAGGGTACCATTTAAGTATTAGATGACATGACTATTGGAGGAGTACCCCCCCAATTAATAAACCATGGTTTATTAATCTGGGGTTGACATTAATGGTGGTTTAATGGGATTTAACCAACAAAAATTGTGATTTTAATGGAATTTACCCTCTGGTAATTTGTTACAGTTTGCTATAGAAAATGGCCATACAGTAGCTGAATTACACATTAAGAATGTTGATTTTTCATAGCTATGTTGGTTTACCAGAGGGTAAAAGATGTTAATAGACCAAGGATTAATTAATAGGTTAATAGATTTTACAGAGTCCGTACATTCCCCATAATACTAGCTATGATTATTAACAGGTCTGTAACCATAAGTTACCCATAGGTTAATAGGTTAATAACCATCGTTCATATTATGGGGAATGTTAATAGATTATGGGGAATGTTGATAGACCAATGACTAATGCTAAATAGTCTTTACATATAATAGATTTTGAACCAGTGGTTAATAGAGAAATGGATAAATGATAATAGGTTATTATTGAACATTGACATTATCCATTATATATTATCTATTATCATAATTATATGTCTTTTACCTTTTGTTTTGTTATATAGTATTGTTTTTGACCAATCAATGGTTATTTACCAATATTTAGCAATAAACTATCGTTATTTACCAGCCATTATTATAATATGTGATTATTAACCATTGGTTATATAAATATTGATATTTACCAACCAATGGTTATAATCATATTGATGATATGCTCTGATTTACGGCACTGATGATTTTGAACCAATGGTTAATAGATGATATGATAATAGATTCATTGATCTTTGGTTTTATAAAGATGGTTAGTTTCAACCATTGGTCATATACAATCTCATATAATCTATTCACCAAATATAATTTTGAACCAATGGTTGATTGTGCGTAACCTGATATAGACTGATATATATATATATATACACATTGATTTGCATATCTATATAAGGGGCCAGTATATCTAATAGAGGGTGAATGTATGCATGTAGATAGACGAAGTAAGGCAAGGTAAGGTAAAGTAAGATAAGGTAAGGTAAGGCAAGGTAGATAGATAGATTGATAGATAGATGGATAGATAGATAGATAGATAGATAGATAGGTTGATATATAACTTATCTTTGTATATTATGTGTAGAGAATTGATTATATGATAATTGTCCATTGGATTTTTTCTTCTAATACTGGTTACTGATCTATCCAGTTGTTTGATTTAAATAATGGATAATCAGCAATAATGGGTAAACTGTGTATACATGGTTAATAGGCAAATTATGCACCATTATTTACTATAGATACATCCTCTGGTAAATAACGGTTCATGGTTAATAGATTGTGAACCAATGGTCAATATAATGGTTAGTTATCTATCCAGTGGTTAGTAGGTCCCATGATTGACCTTGATCCGTAGACCTTGCATGTTCCCCATCGCAACGTTTGGAGCTAAGCTGGAATACCACGATTCCAAACACGCAAAGCTACCAAAATGGGACGGTCTTTCTTTCTTTCTTTCTTTATTTATTATTTATTATTTATTTAGACATCCCCATATTTTCTTCATGATTTTCCCATATATATATATATATCTACACCACCTTCAGCCACACCATGCCACATTCCCCATGCCACCATCCCCAAAACAAGTCATGCCTCGGCAGGCAACGAGTCGCACCTCTGTTTGTTCGGGCCCACCTGGGCACCGCACGTGCGAACGCCCTACTTGGTCCATGAAGAGCAGTTTGATCACTTCCTGCTGGGGAACAGGCCCCCAAGGGGCGAGTTTTGGGACGTTAAATCCCATCCCAGGTACAAAAAAAAGCAAATGAAACCTGTGGTGGATGTAGGGGCTTATGGATTTACAGAATCAATGGGACTATGCAATGGGGCTGTTTTATATTAGGGGGATGTGGAAATGGAAGATCCACCAAATAGATGACTTTCCCTTTAAAATGCATTTTCACTTCGTCAATATGTGTATAATTATACATTAATTACCAGTATCCCCACTACCAATATCCCCATATGAAAGACTATATGGATCTATATGGATTTATATAGTTTTTCTTTATTGATTCCTCACTCAGAATTTTAGATGCCACCAACACAAAATCCTGATTAAGTTTCAGATTTCGTCATGAATTGGAGTCCCTCTTTGGGAGGTATTTGATATTTAGCATTTTTTTAACCCCCATTCATATTAAAGATTGTTAAAGTATTTTTTTATCAGTCACCCATTCCTTTTTATCAGTTCCCCCAGTTTGGATGGTTGAAATATGATGATTTCAGGGGATCACTGATGAATTTTCTACCTCTGATTGCGAGCGAGTATTTTCTAGTGTCAGGATGGTCAACCCAACAAGGAAAGCACCATGAATTTCACGGTGAAATCTCACATGAAATCATGCTTCAACTTGGGTTTGTCTGAAAATAGGGTATATTCCCAATTATAGCCATTTAATAGGGATAATGATCAGCAAAACCATTGGGAAAATGGGGTACACTATTTTCAGACAAACCCACTTGGTTCAACCTCCATTTTTCATCACCGGTGACTCCTGGCCAGGGGCGTGCACCGCCCCGTCTTCAGCTGGTCCCACGACCAATGGCGCCGCGCCGAGACGCTACGCCAGGCGATGCGCGAAAGTTGGGAGGACACGCGGCTGCCAGGTGGGGTGGAGGGGTTGGATACATACCATCTGGTTATTTAACATAGCTATTGAAAATGGCCATAGAAATAGTGGATTTTCCCATGAAAAATGGTGATTTTCCATAGTTACGTAATAACCATTAATTATACCATCTGGTTATGACTCACATAGCCATGGAAAATCACCATGCTATTAGTAGGTAAACCATCTATTTCTATGGGCCATCTTTACCATGGCTATGTAACAAATAACCAGATGGTAACTAATACTGTAAAGACTAATATTGAACTATATCTTCAGCTTCTGATGAAAATATAAGAATGGTAAAGCCATACTATATGTAGATATATGTAGTTGATTTAGCTCAGAACCATTGAAAATCACCACTTTTAATGGGTAATTCATGGTAAATCAACTGTAACTGGGCCATTTTCCATAGCTATGTAATCCAATTTATGGGGACTGAAGATGGTTTTAACTATGGAACATGGTGGTTTAAGCATCCAAAAATGGTGGTTTCCCTAGGATTGCTTGATTGACGCTTCCCCAAGGCTATGAACAGCTGTTTTAATGAGGATCATCATCATCATCATCATCATCCTCATCCTCATCATCCTCATCATCATCCTCATCCTCATCGCCATCGCCATCGCCATCGCCATCGCCATCGCCATCACCATCACCATCACACACACATATATATATATATATTATAATTTAATATGATATAATATAATATAAAATAATATATATACATATATTCCTTCCGAGAATTATTGGGAATCCAGCTGGCAGCCTGAAGTACAATGAATCACATTTTGTTCAGGAATGATTTTGGGGAAAAACATCAGGCTGCAGACTCTTGTGACTATATAAAGACGAGGGAGCAGATACTATTTCCCCGTACGGGGCTGAAGGGGATTATCACTTGGGGTATGGCCACCCAAACCACTGGCCCCAAACCACCAGGCACTTCCTTGGCCTTCTCCGGTGCTTGCACAGACCATTGTTTCGCCGAAAGCGCTGCCTATTGGAACGTCAAGGCGGCAGGGACCAGAGGGGCCTTGGGGCCCTGCCAGCGTCGGCTGCCCTGAAAGAAACCAATTCAGCCCTGGGTAAACACAAAAGTGTCACCATTGTTGCGATAGTTAGTAAAAGCATCTGCAGCTCTCAAGCAGGTGATTTGACTTGGTGGTCTTGGTCTTCATTACGCATATCATTCAGTGCGTCTTTGGCTTTGTCGCATGGGTAGTTTATCACACACCCGTTGGGGGAAGCTCCAGGCCACATCTCATTGGTTCAACCCCCATTTGAGCCACATTTTTTTTTGTGGGGTCACCATCACCCTGACATAGACCCTGAACACCAGCCACTTTCTAAAAGTCGTTTCCCAACCCCAATAAGCAGAAGTAGTCCATACAAATGTGTTACAGTAGTTTAATCCGCTGATTCTTGAATATGTTTATTGGTGAATCGTTTGTTTTGAGTCAAACCTGGTGAATAATTCACCCTGCTTTGGGATTTTTATCCATTTGTTGTTGGGGGATACATCCCCTATTTTTTTGTTGACAAAGTAAACCCATTTTTTTTGTAAATCATGAAAACCATCATCCTGGTACTTCTGTAAATCCCAAGTTTTCTGTTTAAGGGGGATTAACATGGATTAACCAAATCCCCAAAAAAAATTCCATTATAAATCCACCATTTTTGTTGAGATAAATCCCATTAAACCACAATTTTTCCTAGTTAAACCCCATTAAACCGCCATTTTTGTTGAGAGAAATCCCATTAAACCACCATTTTTCCTAGTTAAACCCCATTAAACCACCATTTTGGTTGAAACCCACCATTTGTAGCGACGTTTTTTCTTCAGGTGAATGGCGTCAGCATGGAGCAGCTGGCGCGGCAGTGGCTCTCCGAAGGCGGCGTTGCGTCGATGACGTCGGTGATCGAGACCTGTCGCTTGGTTTTTTTGGTGCTTCAAGGGACCAAAATGGGATTTTCATGGGATTTTCCGTATCCAAAATGGTGATTCAATTGGATTGTATGGTGATTGAACGGTGATTAAATGATGATTTTTCATGGGATTTAATAGGTATTTAGCTACCAACATTGGGGATTGAATGGGATTGAATGGAGATAATGAGGATACAATATCTTTCTTTTTTGCTCCTCTATATGAAAGTGTAGGACTACAACTACAAGTAGAGCTATAACCACAGTTGCCGCTTTTGGTAAGATTGGATGGATGGACGGAGATGGAGATAGATTTCTGCCGGAGGCCTTCCAGGGGTAAATCTGTTGCAAAGCTAAACAAAGGAAGCACATTGGTACTCCTTTGGGCAATGGATCCATTTGGTGCCACTTTAGATCTGCCAATCTTCCAGCAGTTTTTTGGAGAATTTCGATGATTCGATGATTGTAAGATTGGGGCTCCGTGTCCTCGAAATGGTCAAACCGCAGATGTTCCTAGCTCCAGGCAGCGTGTCTCACGCAAGCTGAGTATAGGACTCCAGGAGGCCTTTTTTCTCCTGGGGAGAAGCATTATCCTCTTGTATGCAGTTGCTCATTTATCTCATTTCATTTTGGAGCATTTCATTCGTCATTTCTACTCTTAAACCATCCATTTCTTGCGGTTCAGTACAATGTGGTTCTTTCCCTCATTGCCCTAGCGGCCCTAGCAAAACCTTGGAGTCACCTATCTCCTCTCTTCTCCCCAGCATTTTGCAGTTTTCCATGAGTTTTCCTCATGATCTCTGGGTCATGTCCACATTTTCGCAGTAATTCCCCACCTTGTCCATGGTTTTCTATGTTTTTTCCTGTTTTTTCCATGGCATTTCCATGGTTTTCGTTGGGATTTTCACCACAAAATTTGCACCGTCAACACGGACCGCCACGACCTTCACCCCGGGACCTTTCGGGATGCCCCGCCCCTTCACAGGTGAGATGCCCAACTGTTCTGCTGGATGTCCCTTTGCCCCTTGATCTCATGAAGCCTGATGGCCTGATATGCTGTATATCTGGGTGGTGGTTTCAAACATGGCTTTTATTTTTCAAGATGGTTGAAACTGCCAACCAGATATAATATGTATATATAATATATATATACATATATATATATCTATTATCCTATATGTTGGGGAGTATCGCAATCCGTCATATCCTATCCGTTATCATTGATGACTATATAGTCATTTGAAAGGGGTTCTAAGTTCGAAACACCAAAATATATGGATAGTTTGGTGGATCTCCTTTGTTCTCCGTCATATCCTATGATATCCTATGAAATATTGGGGATGGTCAAAATCCATGATTGGAAATCCGATTGATGATGATGATGATGATGACGACGATGGGTGGTTTGAAAACCGATTATTTGGTGGTTTGAAAACCGATTATTTTTCTCCAAAAACAATAAATCAGACATATAAATATAGACACATGAGGTGCAGCATAGACAACGTAGATCCATCTGGATTCACAACGTCGGGACGAGACGATTTGTCACGGCTGATCGTTCCCCGTGTTTTTTCGTGTTCATCGAGACCACCTAGGCTGTTGGGACATCGCAAGTAGATAACTTACGCGATTTAAGACATGGAGCCCTAAATATGAGCCCATAGAATCATACATAATCATCATAGGATATCATAGGATATCATAGGATCATATGCTTTAAAATTTCATAACGTTGCCATTCTCGCTATTCCGAGAAGCCCTGGCAAGACATTCTGCCTATTCTTCGATGGATGACGAATTACATATGTGGTTAACTTTCTGGTTCTTATTCTTCTCAGCTGAAATCCTTCCCAATTGCTGGAAGAATTCATGGAAAATCCCATCCCCTGATGAATAGATCCAAATCGACATTGGTGTCGTTAGGGGCTTCAAAAACATGAACCGGGGAAGTGATATTACGGACACGTGGAATCATATCACCAGTTCTATCTGGGTACATCTACCCCATTTTCAGTCCAAGTTCTACGCCCGTAAACAATGTTTTTTTGCTATTCCCCCTTTGGGTGAATGTTTTTCAGGAGGGTTGAAGCCACCAAGCAGTATTTTATTCATGTCATTAAAAGATCCTTTGCCATTTTCATCATTTTCCTTATCCTTTTAGATGATCCTACAAGGAACCTTTGCTCCACGAAGTCATTCTGCTGGCTCTGGCCGCGCTGCTTTTACTCTGCTGCCTCTGTGGAGCCCTATGTCTTTGCCGGCGGCGGAAAGCGCGGTCGTCGAGACCGGTGGAAACTGCGGGGCAGTGGGCGGTCATTGGAGCTGTAGATGTGGATGATGATGCGAAGGAATCCTAGCAGTCCTAGCACCAGTTGAATCAATTGAATCCTGGAAGTGAGGGAAGTTGATGGATGAAGTGGCCACCGTTTGGGGCAGATTTGCTGCAGCTGGAAGTGTCGGACTGGGACCACGGCATTTGCCCTGGCGCTGAGAATGGCCGAGAATATGGCCTTCAGGGACGCCCGAAAGCTACCTGGCTTCTCCAGGAGCTGACGCATTCCGCAAATTAAAAAGGCGGACATTGGACTCCAATAGGGGGGTGTACTTGTATGTCTATGCCACTTCCAAGGCGAACAAAATGAAAAGGATGTCAAAAGTCAACGGAACTCCTTTGATTTTCCCGATCTGTGATGGAAACGTACGGTCTGTGAGTCTCTTTGCCGCAACCCCATGGCTTTGCTCTTCAGAACGGCCGTATTCGCCTGAGGAGCAAGAAGGCTCAGGCCCGGGGTCATTTGTTGGGATGATCCCCTCACAGTGACCTCGCAACTTGGGAATCATCCAGGATGAAATTTCCTATTTCTAGTGATTTTTCTGGCTCGTAGATGACTGTTAGATGACACAACATGCCAAGTTATCATGAATTGATGAATACGGATAATATGGCGATGGCTCAAAGCCAGTTAGTCCCACCTAAATACCCAGTAAATTATTATAAATTATGTGTCTCCCTCCAGCCCTGGGTATAAACAGATTGTGACCCAGTTCTGGCTCATGAAATGGAAGAACCCGTCGAAAAAGCAACAAGTAATACTTGATTTATTCATTATGTAATTATGTATTCTAATGTCATGGGATGATGCAATAAAAAGGGTATGGTATTGCCCATATGGGGAGATGACTATCCATAACAAGCCAGGCTTTTGATCCATAGCCATATGCAATTTGGTAAAGCAAAATAGCAATGGCAATGGGAACTGCTCCATTTTAAACAAGATCATCGAGAATTGGGCATAGATTCCGGATTCGACCTTGCCAGGTTTCTATTTACCGACGGTATGTAAAAGCCAAGCGGCAACTGATACAAGTGTGTTTCCTACTTGCCTGCAACCAGAGCAATTTAATGGAGACCCCATGCTGCATCCCAGGGTTGATGAGCCGGGGTGCACAGCATTCACTGACATCAGGAATCATGCCCTTGGTCAATTAAAAGTCATTGACATGCGGTTCAGTGATAGCCACATTTTTTTTCCGACGTTTCTCTGCTTCGGGGAATCGCAAGAATCCTGAGATGATGGGGAATGACTACGTCACTAGGTCAACTGGATTTCTCCAGCCTTGGGCAGATTTCAACTTTCCCACATCACCTTTGAATCAACGCAGGGATGATTTTTCTACGGGATATGCATCATATGGCTATGGATCAATACCTATACATACCATTTTTAGGGGGATGAACATCCATAAATCCCAGCTATTTTGATGTGAACTACAGGGGTACTATTGGTTTTGACACACTGCCATATGATCACCGCCCGGTCATGGCTCCATGGCTTCGCGGCTTCACCTTTTTTGGACCAAGCCCTTGCGCCGGGGCCTCCGCCAAATTGTAGCACCGTGGGGAGCCTCGACAGCCTCGACGTGGCATGGCTTCGCCCAGAGCTGGGGGCCCTCAGGAGATGTTGGATGGCAAATGGGTTGGTTTGCACAAGCTGAATGAGTTGGTACCCTCTGGTTATGCCAAACATAGCTATTGAACATGGCTATTTAGTTCGTGGATTTACCCAGCTATAAAATGGTGATTTTCCAGTTCGCTATGTAAACGTTTACCAGAGGGTAGGTGGTAGTTGGTTGTCCGAAATCCTCTTTCGGGTTCCAACCGTTCATGTCGATGGAGCGCTTACAGCACGCTGTGGCTGTCTCTGATTCTGGTGAAGTCCGCACGCACTTGTTGGATCTTGTTGGTTTATTTCTCGAATTCTCAGTTGGCTCTACTATAGTCACATTGTTGGTCAAAAGTACCCTCTGGTAAACGTTTACAGTTTGCTATGGAAAATCACCATGCTATCAATGGGTAAATCCACTATTTCTATGGCCATTTTCAATAGCTATTTAACAAATAACCAGAGGGTATATGTCCAAGCCATTTGAAGTCAATTCCCACTTATAGAGTTGGTGGTTTTCGCGAAACTAAAAAAACCATCAGCGATGGCCCTTGGCCCCGGTTTCTGAGGTCGGGAGTCGAGGCGATAAGGATTGGAAGGGTTGTCGAGCGAAAATATCAAGCTGTGTCAGCTTGATATTTTCTCCATTCATTTTGTTGTCAAATTGGATGTGCAAAGATATGATATACTTCTGATATGATATACTGATATACAGTGATTGATTTCCTCATGAATGATTTTCATTGGGAGGGAAGGTCTTTTTAGGGACGTCCCATCCCATCTGATGGTTTCGGTCCTTTTCAAGGAGGCCTCAGAAATCCTCCTGAGCGTCAGTAGCTGGCAGGGCTCCCAAGACAGCTTTTTCTGCACTGGGAAATGGCCCCACTGGGTGTATTGTTTTTTCATGTTTTTTCGTAACCACACGAAAATTGTGGGCTGTTGTGAAGGATGGGATTCCAGTGATCATCTGGGAGTCAGGTGGGCCATTTTTCAAACGACCCACCTACACACCACCTGGACACAGACATTTTTCTACCATGGCTTTTCTTCACGCGCGCGCGCGCGTGAGGTGTCTCTGTTCGGTGGGGATGATGGTTTTCAACAAGCTGTCGGTGGTGCATTTTCCTGCCGTGCCCGGGGACCCATTTTCGTTGGATGGCGATGCGATGGATGGCGATGTGTTTCACCATCCCCAGGTGGGAAAAACGGAGAGAACGGGGGATCTAATCCCATCTCCCCACCATCTGGTAAACATACAAAAAACTATGGAAAATCACCATTTTTAATGGGTAAAATCCACTATAAATCACCGTTTTCAATAGCTTTTTGTATTGTTTACTAGAGGGTAATATGAAACGCCCTGAAAATGGTTCCAAATATGTCGAAATCCCCAACATCCACCATGCTTGCTGCGGACGTGTTTAATATGAGGGGAAAAGAATCGAAGGTTCGCCAAGAGTTTATGGTGGGCCAGAGTGGTAGTTATATCTAAATTAGATATTTGTATATGTATGCATATATATATATATATATTATATCGTATATATAGATATGTGTGTGTGTGCATGTGTATATGTATATGTATATGTATATGTATATGTATATGTATATGTATATGTATAATATATATATATATATGTAGTTAATGATAGTTCCAGCATGGAAGGTTACAACAACAAAAATGGAAGGTTACAATTCCAGCCAAGTATAGATAACATACGTGATTTACATAGATAGATATGACACACACACACAGAGCACATGTATAGATATAGGCTAATTATGGATATACCCTCTGGTAAACGTTGACACAACTATGGACAATCGCCATTTTCAAATGGTAAATCCACTATAAATGGCAATTTTCAATGGCTATTTTGACATAACCAGAGGGTAAATCCCATCTAGAAATCACCATTTTTGTTGATTAAATCCCATTAAACCACCATTAAACCACCATTAAACCACCAGTTGGGGTTTTGTCGAAGATTCATCCCACATCGGCTCGGTTAAAAAAGGTGCGTCGTCAGCTCTTCCCCCCGTCGTTGTTCTTTGGTCGAAGCGGTCGAAGCCATGGGCCGCCGACCAGCCAAGTGCTACCGCTACAACAAGCGCCCCGCAGTCCGTGGGAAATGGTGACGAAGGAAGAAAAAATGGGGATGTACCCTCTGGTAAATAAACATAGACCCTGAAAATCACCAATTTTTAATGGAAACTAGTCTTCCAACCCCTATCTGCTAGGGATGTTAATTTACCAGAGGGTAACATTGATGTAACCGTATATCCTCCAGTGTCAAGGATGGCAAGAGGAAATCCGATATCCTTCTTGTCCATGCACTTTGAGGATACCGATGCCTATTGTATCAACCAAGCTCCTTCGATCATATGGTCACTGGCAGCATAAGATGCAACAGCGGCTCCCCAGAAGTCGCTTCACCGAGGAACAAACCCTATCCCAAGACCCGCTACTGCCGAGGTGCGATGACGGGGGAATGACAGGTTCAAACATGGCCTCGCTGAACATCACTGGATCCAAAACTCGTCAGAAAGACCATTATTGAAACATATATCTCATCTCTTGCTGACAACTGCGCAAAGAACTCAAGATCCTTGACACTTAAGGCCACTTAAGGCCACTTAAGGCCACTTAAGGCCTATAGGCTTGAGGTGGACCTGTGGCACTGTGGGCCCCTGCTGATTCGGCCCATTTTTCAGGTGTGCCCGACCCCAAGATCCGCATCTTCGATGTGGGCCACTTGGTGAACTGGACCCGGCATGATTCTCCCATGAAACCAGCAAGGGCTCACGAGCACTGGTACTGTAGATATCCCAAAGTTGGTGCAGGTACTTGGTCTCCAGTTCTCAGGGAAAAAAAAAACGAAACCAGCATGTTTCATGGGATCCAGTTCCAGTGGTGAAATCCCCATGTTTGCCGGTGAAAAATGACCCGGCTTCTGCCGGGTTCCGCCATTGTGACCTAGCGTTTCCCCAGGAAAGAAGAAGATGCCCTGCGACGAGTTCCCGGCCGCCGCGCACCTGGTCTGCGACGAGGATCAGCAGTTGACGGCCGAGGCGCTGGAGGCCGCGCGTATTGCGGTGAACAAGCGCCTTGGACGCTGGGGCTGGGGTGAAGAACGTCGTTTTTTTGGTGAAAAATTGGGAGAGGGTGATACGAAGTGATAGATATTGGCAGAGATGGTGTTTTTTTTTTGGGGAGAGGTGCTTGTACTTTGCCATTGGGGCTATCTAGCGCTGGTTGCAGCGGTTGCAGCGGTTGCAGCTAGCCATGGGTCAAAATCAACCACCCCAAAGACGGGCTTAGAGGCGACTGACATTGCGCTGAGGTACATGGCGACCAACGCTGGTAAGGACTCTTGGCGAAGCTCCAGGGATCTCCGGCGTTTCTGAAGATATCAATTGGTTGCTACGTCAAATGATGTTTGCCACGGGCCATGTAGTACTGAGCAGTGGCAAACCCTGATCGAAAATCGGAGGCATCTGCACCTTCCATACTTTTTCCTTCCATTCAAATACCCATTGGTCGCCTCCATCGACACTGAGGATTTCTTTCACATTCGCTGCTGGGCGAAATGACGTCGTGTGGCGATGTAGCCAGTGGATTGCACAATCAAAAAACACCAGTGTATTGCAAAGGTATGCAAAGGTAACGTCCCAAATGACGTGATTTTTTTCGAGGGACTGCATCTACACTAGTTAACTAATCAACTGATGGTTTTGTCATTCCTGGCCTTTTATTGGCAATATCACTGTCTTGGGTGGTTGAATGGTTTGATTGTTTGGCAAGTCGCTTGAGGGGGAGATTGCTGTAGCATTGGGACACCATGCCATGTTCCTGGGAGCATCATCGAACTAAATGGGGAATTGTCCAGATGTAGCCATGTTTGATTGCCAGATTTGCCACACCTGATCTGAAATGATCACCAATCCTGATTTATATACGGTACGTGTACATCTTCGGGTAGGTTGAGGATTCCAGGATAGTAAACCCCAAAGGTTTGCTGCGAAGTTTCCGAATCGATCCAATGAGGATGTTGTAACGAATCATGTGGTAAACCCAATGGTAAACTAGGACAAACATGGATAAACTCCTTTCTGAGGTTGGCCTTCAATATTTGCCCACATGGTGAAAGTGGTTCAATGCGCTTTGGACTGTTGCTTTGCCCCATCACTTTAAGAATCTTTCTGCCACTTGAGGTATTCGCCCTCATCCTTTCAACGTGTTGCGCATCAACAAGACCTTGCAGCCCGGCCTGAAGACCTATCCTTTGCGTCACTTCAAGGGCAGATAGGCATGGCACCAGTTCCATCTTTTTGAGAAAAAGCGATAGCCTCAAAATGCCTATGGAACATCCATAAAACATGAACATCAGCTGAGGGTCACCCATTACAGGATCATTCTAATCATGTTGGAATAATATATTGTATAGATATCCTCAATTATACTCTATATGAATGTATATGATGTATAGTGTTATCACTTATCACCATTAATTTTCCCCTATATATATAATGATTATGATTATACGGATAATCTCCATTCATGGTAATAGTAACAATAATAATAATCATCAATTACTATTACTCTTATCATCAATTATTATTACTAGTGGCAATTACTAATAGTAATATTAAAAAAAGTACCATCTGGTTATTTAACATAGCAATGGAACAGCACCATTTTTAATAGGTAAACCATCTATTTCTATGGGCCATGGCTTCCATGGCTATGTTAAATAACCAGATGGTAATAATATTCATCATCAATTACCCTCTGGTAAACGTTTACATAACTATGGAACATCATCATAAATTTAATGGGAAAACTCACGAACTAAATGGCCATTTTCAATAGCAAACTGTTGACATAACCAGAGGGTACCCCAGTTATAAGTTGGTTTATAAACCCCATTGTTATTATGTCCCAATTATATTGAATATTCTTCTATTCAATATGGCACCCACGATTATCATCAATGGTAATCATATTCCAGTCTAAAATTAGTGATATATCCCAGTCTATGTGATATGAAATATCAACTACCCCGTTATACTCTATATGAATGTATATTATGTATAGTGTTATCACCATTAATTTCCCCTATATATAATGATTAATTTTCCCCTATGTTAAATAACCAGATGGTAATAATATTCATCATCAATTACCCTCTGGTAAACGTTTACATAACTATGGAACATCATCAAAAATTTAATGGGAAAACTCACGAACTAAATGGCCATTTTCAATAGCAAACTGTTGACATAACCAGAGGGTACCCCAGTTATAAGTTGGTTTATAAACCCCATTGTTATTATGTCCCAATTCTATTGAATATTCTTCTATTCAATATGGCACCCACGATTATCATCAATGGTATTCATATTCCAGTCTAAAATTAGTGATATATCCCAGTCTATGTGATATGAAATATCAACTACCCCGTTATACTCTATATGAATGTATATTATGTATAGTGTTATCACCATTAATTTCCCCTATATATAATGATTAATCTTCCCCTATGTTAAATAACCAGATGGTAATAATATTCATCATCAATTACCCTCTGGTAAACGTTTACATAACTATGGAACATCATCATAAATTTAATGGGAAAACTCACGAACTAAATGGCCATTTTCAATAGCAAACTGTTGACATAACCAGAGGGTACCCCAGTTATAAGTTGGTTTATAAACCCCATTGTTATTATGTCCCAATTATATTGAATATTCTTCTATTCAATATGGCACCCACGATTATCATCAATGGTAATCATATTCCAGTCTAAAATTAGTGATATATCCCAGTCTATGTGATATGAAATATCAACTACCCCGTTATACTCTATATGAATGTATATTATGTATAGTGTTATCACCATTAATTTCCCCTATATATAATGATTAATTTTCCCCTATGTTAAATAACCAGATGGTAATAATATTCATCATCAATTACCCTCTGGTAAACGTTTACATAACTATGGAACATCATCATAAATTTAATGGGAAAACTCACGAACTAAATGGCCATTTTCAATAGCAAACTGTTGACATAACCAGAGGGTACCCCAGTTATAAGTTGGTTTATAAACCCCATTGTTATTATGTCCCAATTATATTGAATATTCTTCTATTCAATATGGCACCCACGATTATCATCAATGGTAATCATATTCCAGTCTAAAATTAGTGATATATCCCAGTCTATGTGATATGAAATATCAACTACCCCGTTATACTCTATATGAATGTATATTATGTATAGTGTTATCACCATTAATTTTCCCCTATATATAATGATTAATCTTCCCCTATGTTAAATAACCAGATGGTAATAATATTCATCATCAATTACCCTCTGGTAAACGTTTACATAACTATGGAACATCATCATAAATTTAATGGGAAAACTCACGAACTAAATGGCCATTTTCAATAGCAAACTGTTGACATAACCAGAGGGTACCCCAGTTATAAGTTGGTTTATAAACCCCATTGTTATTATGTCCCAATTATATTGAATATTCTTCTATTCAATATGGCACCCACGATTATCATCAATGGTAATCATATTCCAGTCTAAAATTAGTGATATATCCCAGTCTATGTGATATGAAATATCAACTACCCCGTTATACTCTATATGAATGTATATTATGTATAGTGTTATCACCATTAATTTTCCCCTATATATAATGATTAATCTTCCCCTATGTTAAATAACCAGATGGTAATAATATTCATCATCAATTACCCTCTGGTAAACGTTTACATAACTATGGAACATCATCATAAATTATGGGAAAACTCACGAACTAAATGGCCATTTTCAATAGCAAACTGTTGACATAACCAGAGGGTACCCCAGTTATAAGTTGGTTTATAAACCCCATTGTTATTATGTCCCAATTATATTGAATATTCTTCTATTCAAAATGGCACCCACGACATTGGTTCATATTCCAGTCTAAAATTAGTGATATACTATGTGATATGAAATATCAACTACCCCGTTATACTCTATATGAATGTATATTATGTATAGTGTTATCACCATTAATTTTCCCCTATATATAATGATTAATTTTTCCCCTATGTTAAATAACCAGATGGTAATAATATTCATCATCAATTACCCTCTGGTAACGTTTACATAACTATGGAACATCATCATAAATTTATGGGAAAACTCACGAACTAAATGGCCATTTTCAATAGCAAACTGTTGACATAACCAGAGGGTACCCCAGTTATAAGTTGGTTTATAAACCCCATTGTTATTATGTCCCAATTATATTGAATATTCTTCTATTCAATATGGCACCCACGATTATCATCAATGGTAATCATATTCCAGTCTAAAATTAGTGATATATCCCAGTCTATGTGATATGAAATATCAACTACCCCGTTATACTCTATATGAATGTATATTATGTATAGTGTTATCACCATTAATTTTCCCCTATATATAATGATTAATTTTCCCCTATGTTAAATAACCAGATGGTAATAATATTCATCATCAATTACCCTCTGGTAAACGTTTACATAACTATGGAACATCATCATAAATTATGGGAAAACTCACGAACTAAATGGCCATTTTCAATAGCAAACTGTTGACATAACCAGAGGGTACCCCAGTTATAAGTTGGTTTATAAACCCCATTGTTATTATGTCCCAATTATATTGAATATTCTTCTATTCAATATGGCACCCACGATTATCATCAATGGTAATCATATTCCAGTCTAAAATTAGTGATATATCCCAGTCTATGTGATATGAAATATCAACTACCCCGTTATACTCTATATGAATGTATATTATGTATAGTGTTATCACCATTAATTTTCCCCTATATATAATGATTAATCTTCCCCTATGTTAAATAACCAGATGGTAATAATATTCATCATCAATTACCCTCTGGTAAACGTTTACATAACTATGGAACATCATCATAAATTATGGGAAAACTCACGAACTAAATGGCCATTTTCAATAGCAAACTGTTGACATAACCAGAGGGTACCCCAGTTATAAGTTGGTTTATAAACCCCATTGTTATTATGTCCCAATTATATTGAATATTCTTCTATTCAATATGGCACCCACGATTATCATCAATGGTAATCATATTCCAGTCTAAAATTAGTGATATATCCCAGTCTATGTGATATGAAATATCAACTACCCCGTTATACTCTATATGAATGTATATTATGTATAGTGTTATCACCATTAATTTTCCCCTATATATAATGATTAATTTTCCCCTATGTTAAATAACCAGATGGTAATAATATTCATCATCAATTACCCTCTGGTAAACGTTTACATAACTATGGAACATCATCATAAATTTAATGGGAAAACTCACGAACTAAATGGCCATTTTCAATAGCAAACTGTTGACATAACCAGAGGGTACCCCAGTTATAAGTTGGTTTATAAACCCCATTGTTATTATGTCCCAATTATATTGAATATTCTTCTATTCAATATGGCACCCACGATTATCATCAATGGTAATCATATTCCAGTCTAAAATTAGTGATATATCCCAGTCTATGTGATATGAAATATCAACTACCCCGTTATACTCTATATGAATGTATATTATGTATAGTGTTATCACCATTAATTTTCCCCTATATATAATGATTAATTTTCCCCTATGTTAAATAACCAGATGGTAATAATATTCAATACAATATAATAATAATGAGTATCACCCATGGTAATATTATTCAATACCATTCTATCAATACCATTCTATGGTAATATGAAATCCCATGGTGATATGAAATATCAACTATATCACCATGGGATAATATTAACTATATCAATATATAATATTAACTATATAGTTGATTGATGGTGATATGGTAATATCAACTATATCACCCATCATCAACTACCCCATGATTATGTCACCCATCGATCCAAATGATCCAAACGATCCAAGGTCCTGCGCTGGGGCGGATCGCCTCTCCAGCGGCATGCGCGGCGCCTTCGGCAAGCCCTACGGCACGGCGGCGCGGGTGGATATCGGGCAGGCGAGGGGAAAAAAAGCACCACTGGGAGATTTCGGGATAGGATTTTTGGGGAAAACTGGGATTCTATGGGGTGTTTTGGTGATTTTTCAGGGATTTCGGGAGGGAAGGAGTTGATGTTTGGATATTTGGGGGATACAAGAAGCTGTTCATGAGAGAGGGGGTGAGATATATAATTGTAGAAATCAAGTGGAGCAAAAGGGGCGTGGATTTCACGCAAATTTCAAGTGCAGAAAGATGCATATGCAATATCCATACATATTTGTGTTTCTGAAAATTTGTTTTAGGCCAAAACAAATGATTCCTTTTTTTCAAGCCACCATTACCCTCCGGTAATTTGTTACATAGCTATTGAAAATGGCCATAGAAATAGTGGATTTTCCCACTGAAAATGGTGATTTTCCATAGCTTTTTGTATGTTTACCAGAGGGTACACAAAAGCCGCCATTTTTGGGCAGATTCTGGACTCCCCCCCCTTTGAGAACCCCTCAGTTCGGCAGGTGCTCATCTCCCTGCGCACCAAAGAAGAGAAGATCCAGTTCGCCGTCGAAGCTTTGAGGTCGCTTGTGGATGTTGATAGGATGGATGTTGAATATCAAAAACCAAGGTTATTTAGTTATTTCTTAGTAGCCTCTGGTAAACGTTTACATAGCTATTGAAAATCACTATCTTTAAGAACGGTAAATCAACTATTTCTATGGGCCATTTCTTAGCTTTTTGTGTTAGTTTACCAGGTTATTTCTTAGTAGCTTTGCAATGAACAAATGCTAGAAGGATTTGGAGACATCATTGACATCATGAAACATCGCTTCTGAAATGGTGCTGTTGTGAGTGGCTGCGTTTCCGCTGTCCATTTGCTGATGAACCCAGCCATCTCATGGGACCGGGGGACAGCTACGAGTATGGAATAGATGTAAAGTATTCACCAAAAAGATAGAGAACATGTGATTTAACATGATTTGTCACAATTTTAATAGGATTGTAGTACCCGTAGTACCCTCTGGTAAACGTTTACATAACTATGGAAAATCACAATTTTCAATGGGTAAATCACCGAACTAAATGGCAGTTTTCAATAAATAGCTATGTAACAAATTACCAGAGGGTAAATCCCATCTAGAAATCACCATTTTTGTTGGTTAAATCCCATTAAACCACCATTAAACCACCATTAAACCACCATTAAACCACCATGAAAAACCACCATTAAACCACCATCCGTTTTTCGCTGGTTTACCAACTTGGCCAGGCGTGCCAGCGCCAAGTTTGCGGGTCGGCAGAAGGTGCACGTGTCCAACAAGTTTGGCTTCACCAAGTATACCAAGAAGGACTTGGAGTATACCCTCTGGAAAACCATAGGAAAACCATAGGAAATTGGGATTTAACTACTAAAAATGGTGGTTTGATGGGATTTAATGGTGATTTAATGGTGATTTAATGGTGATTTAATGGGATATATGATGGTATACCCTCTGGTTATGTCAACAGTTTGCTATTGAACATGGCCATTGAGTTCGTGGATTTTCCCATTAACAATGGGGATGTTCCATAGTTATGTCAACGTTTACCAGAGGGTATTGTATATACAGGGCATTGGGTGTTACTAGGTTACTAGGGGTTGAACGAGGAAGGACTTTGATTTGCAGAAGATGATTTGGTATTTTCCCAGCGGTAAATCCACCGTCTGACTGGGGAACTGCGTATCTTTCTATTTTTGATGGCCCCTTTTCACAGGCGTTGCAGGAGGACCCAAATCAGTGGGCAATTTCTCCCATCAGTTGGGATGTTGAAGAGTGACAGTAAAGTGAGGTGCAGAAAAACCCTCCACAGAATTGAGATAGACGCTGAAAATAGCCAATTCTTCATGGAAACGAATCTTCCAACCCCGGACTCAGGCCCGGGTTGATCTTAATTTACTCGAGGCTACCCTTTGGTAATCGAACATAGCTATTGAACATCTATAAATGGGCCATTTTCCATATCTCAAACTACCAGAGGCTGCCATTTTGCAGGAGTACCATGACCACAAGGCCTCAGGCCGCTTGGTGCCCGATGGCACCAACGTGCGTTGGCTCTCCAGCCGTGGCCCCTTGTGGCGTTTGATCGGCCGCGAGAACGCCTAGGCCGCACCGCGAATGCCGAGGGGCGATGAATCGCACGGCAGAGTGAAGGGCGCGGGATGCAGCGAAGGAGGGAAGGCCAAAAAAAGTCGGGACGGGGCGCTGGATTTGGGGCAAAAGTCTAGGCTGCAGCTGGGCTCTTGTGGGGCAATTTCTGGGTGTCGCCCCCAAATAACTGGGATTGATGGATGTTCATCCCCCCAAACACAGTACAATTCGTAGGTTTTGATTCATCCGCATTTTGGCGGATAATTTCCACATGTTCTTTCCCGGTGCTGGGGGGTCTTTTGTCAAGCTGCCTAAGGTGCTTCCTGGTTGCTCTGCAGATGGCCTTTTGCTGCGTGGCGCTGCTCTGTTTCGCATGGAGGTGTGGTATTCATGGAGATTTTAGTCAGGGTCCGTCAACTGGGATTATCCCCGTCACTTGCTGTACATAAATGTACCAAACAAGGATTAAATAATATAATATAATATAATATATATATATATATGCATGTATGTATATATATATATATATGTGTGTGTATACATATTACATATATATATATATTCATTCACCAGCTTAGGTATAGTTAAGTTTGATCCTCTCAGCAGCAGCTTCAAACTACAGGTGGATCCACATTGGATCGATCCGAGACGTGCTGCGGTGGTCCATGGTGACGCCGTGCTTCGGCAATGTTTTTTCACCCAAAACATGGGGACAAAAAGGGCCAGGATTATATGGTTATAGTATGTTGTAGTTATATAACCATTATAATGTAACCATTATATTTATAGTTATTTTATAGTATATTATAGTTATATGATGTTATATGATGTTATATGGTTAATTACATGAAATTCCGTGAGGTGTTATCGGGAATCGGGGGGTTTATTCAAAAGGCACGTGGAAAATCATGCCAGGCATGAGCTTGAAGCTATTTGATTTCTCAGCCTTTTTGCGGGGTGATCCCCAATTGAGTGTTTTTGTTGATGGACAGTCGATTGGAAAGTCAATTTATTGTGGCAGTTTCAATGGACTTTCCAAATAACAAGTGTTTTTGTTGATGGGAAAGTGCTTTTCAACCCACGTGTTCAATTTTAAAATTATCTTAGTAAATTCATGTGAATTCTATCTTGCAATCTAAGATGCCTGGCAACCGCGAGCGATGGTGGCCAGGCTCAGAATCAAATACCCTGATCGATGTACGTGAATCCGAGGTTTTTTAGTGGAATGCTGCTCACCTCAATGACTCTTGGATGACATGTAGGGTTCGGGTGTGGCATTCCAAGGGATAGAGGGAGCGGGCTTATTTGGGTATTAGATCCATCACACTTTATCATTCTGGTGCTTTTTCCAGCCCTGAGGATGTTTGGAACAGCCCACACTCAGCCAACATCAGAAAGTTCCACCTGAAATCAAGTGAATCAAGTGCCACACTTTGCCGCCCAGGTTGGCATTGAAGAATGCCCCGATGTCACTGGTGGTAGTGCTGCGATGCCTATCTCCAGCCAGGGCACCCAGAGACAGACCAAGCTGTCGCTCCGATTGGCTTCTTTTCTTGTGGCCAATCATATGGTTTTGTCGGAAAACATGAACCAAAAAGGCCGGTTTCATCTATTTTCATAGGGAAATGATGAGGCTGCAAATTATATAATAAATAAATAAATAAATATATATGATGATAAATAAATAAATCAATAAATAAATATAAATATATATATATATATATGAGAGTTTGGTGTTTTCGCATGTTTTCGCCTAAATTTTGAGGTGTCACCCCTTAAATTCTATGGTAAACCTGGTAAACCCAATGGTTGCCTCCAAGTGGGCTCGGCACAGGTGGCCGGCCTAGTGGTGGAAAGCTTCTACCCTCGCCCCATACAGGTGCGGAAGTGGAGGGGTGGAGGGTGGAAGGGAAGTGAAACCCATTAATTATCATCAATTATCATTAATTATCATTAATCAGCTATTGATATATCATTAATTAACTATTGATATATCATATATCATCATATATCTAACTACCGTAAGCCCTATTTTATTATAGTTAGAAACCAACAAAAATCAGTTTCCGCCATGGCATCCAACAATTGATCACCTTAAAAGATCGCCTTATGGAAGCATCCTTGGCGCCGTGGCGCCAGGTTGGAACATCTGGTGGGTTACACGGTTACGTACTAACTATGACAAAACGAATCTGAAACTGTTTCCAGATTTTTTTTTAATGGTAGGACATTTTACACAGAAGCTATATATATTTGATGGATTTTGATGGGTAAAGATCAGAATTGCTATGGTTTCCTCAGGAGAAAAAATCCGATGAATGGCTCGATCTTCCACAGTGGCAGGTGAACGCCGGAATGCTGGGCTCCATCTTTCTGATGCTGGCAGGTCACAAGAAAACCTGGCTGACCTGGCAAAAAGATCAACCGAACCTAACTGACCTGGCTTTAAAAAGATAGGGTTTACCTGAAGAAATTTGGGTCAATGGATTGGTTTCAAGGAAAATTTACAGGAAAACCCCATATTTAATGGGAAAATCTATGGTTTCCGGTTTTGATTTTCCCTTAAACCAATCCATTGATTGGGGCAAAATTTCCAATTTTCCTGGTTGATCCTCAGAAAACCCCAAAGAAAACTACCAGCTCTAGGTTTTCAGAAGCCCCATTTGAAAAGAAGCCAAAAACTGGCGGGAACATTTAGAAACATAGAGAGATTTTTTCGGTTACAACTTGACACTTATACTTGGGGGTGCTGGCAGATGGGATACAGGGCCCCTACAACTCTGGTTAACTACCTATGGATACTTACATGATTATATGAGTTACATAACCATTTTTGCCACTTGTTACAGTGGTTTTGGCACCGCCGCGATCCGCCAACCGGGACCGGGCTGCTGTCAGGTAGTACGCTCTACGCCTCCAGAATGCCACATCAACACTTCGTTGGCGTCAGTGGCGCTCAGGGGACCATGGAATGAATTTTCGGGAGAATCTGCAGCAGGCACCCCCAAATGTTTGGAGCTCAAAACGTGTAAAAAACCAAGGCTTTAGCTGTAATTCTTCCTTCAAGTTTTGGACTTGGACAATTGGACAATGACCTGCTGAAGGTGACCGACCTTGATCCCAACATGTCCCAACCATATGGTGTAAGTCGCTAACAGTTATCATTGACCATTAAAATTGACACATGAGTCAACAAACACACACACATATATGTAGTTATAGAAGTAAGTAACTAACTAAACTAAAGCAAACTAAAGTAAACTAAAGTAAACTAAACTAAGCTTAACTAACTAACTAACTAACTAACTAGCTAACTAACCAACTAACCAACTAACCAACTAACCAACTAACCAACTAACTAAATAACCAACTAACTAAGTAACTAACAAACTAACAAACTAACAACTAACTAACTAGCTAGCTAGCTAGCTAACTAGCTAACTAGCTAACTAGCTAACTAGCTAACTAGCTAACTAGCTAACTAGCTAACTAGCTACCTAGCTACCTAACTACCTAACTACCAAACTACCTAACTAACTAATTATTTATCTATCTATCTATCTATCTATCTAATCTAATCTTAATCTTAATCTTAATCTTATCCTATCCTATCCTATCTATCTATCAATCAATCTATCTATCTATATACACGTGCACACAAACACACACACACACATATATATATATAGTTCCCGTGCATAAATTGCACACATCCGCCGCAGGTTGGCTGGGCGCTGCTGAACGCCGCTTTGGCCGTGGGCGATCGGCTGCTGCAGCGCTTGATGCTGGCGCAGGAGCAGCAGCCCGCAGGGCACCTCAGGTGGTGAAAGTGGCACCTTTAAGGGTCCCCAGGAAGATCTCAAAGGTTTAATGGTACTTATAACTATAGTTAATGGGATCTATAAATCAATTTATGACTATGGGTATGGATCAATACCTATTAATACCATTTTTAGGGGGATGAACATCCATAAATCCCAGCTATTTTGATGTGAACTACAGGGGTACTATTGGTTTTGACACACTGCCGTATCACTATTCAAAGTTTATCAGTTTTTCTATCTTGTTGGGAGGTTGCTGCAAGGTCCCATAAATTATCACTGGTCCATAGTTTATCGGTTTGCCGCCGAGAAAGCCTTGGCTAAGTACTGTCCGTAATCATCTTGGGATCTCATACCGGGGGCATTTAATTCCAGATGGAAACAGGCCTTTCAAAAACCATTAGACACCACCTTATTTTCAGGGGCACATCCGGGTGATTTGAAACTAGGAGGATGAGATTGTCAAGAAAGAGTGTGGGAAAGCTAAAGTCTTTGGCTCTTCAGAAATTAGACCAGATACGCTGTGTTTTCCGATTTTTCTCTGCAAAGCTGGCCTATTTTCCAGCTATGTGGCGCTTTCCGCACGAACATAGCTGGTAACACTGTGTTGTGAGTTCAGGCAGAGTAGATTTTGAGATCTCATCGGCACAACGGGCACGCAGGATAACCTTTAGGTGACGAATGAGGTCAGGATCAGGGTGATCATCATCAATGGAATTTCCCATGTATTGCAATCATCCCCAATGGATAGGACGGATAGGATAGTATAACTATATACTGTAACTATAATATCAACCCTGGATTAATAAACCCCTAGGCTGTTTAATTGGGAAGGTACCATTTAAGTATCAAATCATGACTATTGGGGGAATACCCTCCTAATTAATAAACCATGGTTTAGCAAAATCCGGGGTTGACATTATAACATTCATTTTTTACCCATTTTTACACCATATCATCAAACAGATTCATAGTAATGACAATCATCCTGACCCTCTACGGAGATGCCCAGACCGGGTGATCGTCCCAGCAGCGAAAACAGGTAGACATCTCCAAGACAGGCGTCACCTTGCTGAACAATCTCCTAGGCGCCAAGAAAAATGGGATGCCGGGGATGCCCACTTTCTGCTGACATCTACTGTAAATTTTTATTGTTTTCGGGGAACAGGTCACTGATATATACAGATACATGATATACATAATTCACATCCTCCTTTTTGGCTGGTGTCCCTCGTTCTTCCCGAGTGAGTTCTTCAAGTTTGCGGTTCAAGATTGGGATTGAATATAAATGAACCAAAGATGGGAATTAAGGGCCAAGAGCCACCAAAAGATGGGGCTTTGACTGGGAATTGTTCCAACAACAGCTTGGTATTAAATCACAAGATCGGGTTATCAACTTTATCAACCAACAAAAGATGGGGATATCCAATATCCCTGCAAAAGTGGCGAACTTATTATAAACGGAGATTTGCAAAAAAAAAGTCGGGCATCAAGTCACTTGAGTTATATACATACTTCTTTTTCGGGGTCAAGAGCCACGATACATAACTGTACAACCATCATAAGACCCCAGAAAAGCACTCCTTTTTTGACGGTAATAGATTCACAATATAAATTCACACCTTTTTTGGGTGGTCATTGGCCCTTTCTTCGGTGTTTTATCCCCCCCGCCAGGTTTGGCTCCGGTGCTTCTCTGTGCTTTCTTCACCCAGGTTCTCTTTTTGAGCTCGAGCTTGGTTTGTTGGGAGAAAGCTGATCAAATCCCATAAATGGTAAATATCACTAAACATCCATTGATTTATATAGTTGAGTGCTTATCATGTTAGGTAGATAAAAATGGATATTAAATGGATATTCTACCAGATATGGCATTTCTGGTTTTGTTTGAGGTACCCCAACATCATGGGGGACATGATGATATTGCAGTAATATTGTGAAGGGATGTCTGCTCCCTTGTTTCGATTTTCCGTGCCGAAGTCAAAAGCTCCATGCCCCGATTTCGGCCACTCAGAAGCTCACTAGGACCTAAGGACCCACGAGGAGCAATGATTCACTGCGATATTTGTATCTGCAAATTCCCGTGGATCAACTTTTGCCGCATTCTCCCACCTTGGGCCTTCACCGAGCGCATCTTGGGCCTTCACCGAGCGCCGTGCCAGGAGTGGCATGCTGTGCCGGAACTGCCTCGGGCTCGGGGGGGGACACTGCCAATACGTTCCAACCTTTTTTGTCCTAAAACCCTTGGATAGATATCAAAGCAATTCAAGGCACATGTGCATGTTGTTTCATTTCCGGCACTCCTGGAGGCCTGAAAAACATGAAATAAACCTGGTTCCATACTCTAAATCCAAGCGGGTTCAGATATGGCTATGGATCAATACCTATTAATACCATTTTTAGGGGGATGAACATCCATAAATCCCAGCTATTTTGTGAACTACAGGGGTACAAGGTTTTGACACACTGCCGTATCACTATTCAAAGTTTATCTGTTTTCCCATTAAATATGGGGTTTTCCTGTAAATTTTCCCTTAAACCAATCCATTGAGATATCAAATCTCCAACCTCAAGCCATGCTCAACTCCAAAGCTGCACCCGTTTTCCCCAGTTCCGAACTCAGGTCGGACCTCAATGGACTCAGCTGCGGCTGGATCTTGGCGAGTTGCATCGTGGGCGCCCGGAACCCCGGACGCCCGGACCTGGAGAAGTCCTTTTTTGACCTGCAAAAAATAGTGGTTTAATGGTGGTTTAATGGGATTTAACCAACAAAAATGGTGATTTTAATGGGATTTACTCTGGTAATTTGTTACATAGCTATTGAAAATGGCCATTTATAGTGAGTTTCCCCATTGAAAATGGTGATTTTCCATAGTTATGTTAGTTTACCAGAGGGGTAAAAGAACAGCAAATGATCGGGAATTATGAACATGTAGGGGGTTTATATACCTCATTTGTTGATATCTATTTGGGATGATTATTTGACTTCAAACTGTTGATGATTTGTGGCATCAACTAGTTTTTTTTTTAAGGTTTAGATGCAGCACATGTTCAGACGGGTTGAAGCCACCAAACAGTTTGGCATTGGATTTGTTAATTCTTGGGTCCCATTGTGCGTTTGATTGGGGCTTTATGTATTGGAGGGATCATTGTTGGTAGCTGATCTCCATGAAAATGCTCATTTGAGCCCAATCTAGTGTCCACTAGCAGTGCAGCTAACATTCCCCGAGGTGTTGAGGATATTTGGGGTAAACTTCAGAAATTTTGCTTGGTACCCTCTGGTAAACTAACATAACTATGGAAAATCACCATTGTTATTGGGTAAATCCACTATAAATCACCATTTTCAATAGCTATGTTAGTTTACCAGAGAGGGTATTGGTCGGTCAAAGACTGGTGGGCAAAACAGGTCAGCCGTGACGCTACCAAGGTGGGTATCAGCTACACAGGTATTTGGTGCCAAAGTCTCATTAGTTCGGGCGCCAAGATGGAGAGGGAGCTGGATTCGGACAGCACAAGTTGGGCTGATTTGAACTTCAAAATCCATAATCTGAACATATCTGAACTGGATGAACTGAGACGAATTATGGTTGTAGTTTGACAAAAGTTTCAACTGCTGTCCCCATTTGTTTTCCGATGCCCCATGAATTTGTGCTTCTCACGGGATCATGTTGGTTATCCTATGCTTTTTTGCCCCAAAAAATCCGTTTCTAATATGAGTAGTACGTGTCAAACTTATGCAGATCATCCAATATATAGGTATATCATATATGCAATAGATGTATGTATATATATATAAAACTATTTATCATGTATATATATATATATTCCCCCAAAGTATATATATATAGACATCATATATCATATATCTATCATATCTCCCTCTATATATCTCAACGCTACGCGTTAAGTTTGCCGCGTTGCCAGGTGCCACCAGTTTCCTGATCCTGATCAACGTGAACAAGTTCGCCATCATCGGCATCGAGGAGGGGCTCGTTTTATTTCTGGATTTGCTTGGAAAATCCCAGGGAAACCATGACTTTTTGTTTGGAAAATCCCAATTTTCCAGCATTTTTTGTTGACATCATAATTTGATAATCAACATACTTATCATATCTCATCATAATTTATCATAACTTGCAATTTGATATATATATATATATTCAATTGGAGGGGATTGTGATAAATTTGACAAATGAAATGGGGTTTCGAGCTTTGGGTGCTTGATGATCTTAATTTTGCGACGCATCCATTTCATCAGTTAAGAACCAGTTCAGCAACACTAAAACAGTGACGGTGGCAAAGCCAACATGGAGGTTGGACCGATGGAGCTTGAACCAGAAACTTCATGGCACAAAAAACGCCTTTTTTCACACCAACATAATCCCATTCCTCCAATTAACCCCCCGAAACCATAGTATAGTAGGGGACATTAGGGGACTTACGCTTATTTGGGATCATTTCGGGCATGTTTTTTTAATTTTGGGAAGGGTTCGTTTTTCAATTATTATAGATTTTCAGCCATATTGAACTTATTAAAACAAGATATTATCAAACACCTGGGAATCAATAGATTTTCCCCCATATTAAACCCAATACTCATTCACCAATAAAGATTTTCACCATTTTTCACCCATACTCTATACATATATAGTATAGTATATATAGTATATTAAACCAGCTGAATTCTCATCCCTTAGCGAATTCTCCGGCCCTTGAGGCCGTGTTCATGTCCAAGGAGCTCACCTGGGCTCAGGTCATGGGTGCCTTGCGCCTGGGCGAAGATAGGTCACCGTCGTCCTTTTTTTGGATCGTCGTTCGTATAGAAAGTGCTGGTAGAAATAGAGGAATATGAGATTTTATGGTGGTTTAATGGGATCTAATGGGATTTAATAGGATTTACCCCTCTGGTAAACATACAAAAAACGATGGAAAATCACCATGTTTAATGGGAAAATCAACTATTTCAATGGCAATTTTCAATAGCTATGTTAAATTACCAGAGGGTAGCATGGAATATCCCATATTTATCCATATTTGATGGTTTTTTGAATGGGAAGATCATGGGGCAAACTGTTTGTAAGAGTTTGCGAACTTGAAAATGGCCATTGAGTTCGTTGATTTACCCATTAAAGATGGTGATAGACTGGGAATGGACTATGAATACCATGGAATATCCCGTATTTGATGGTATAGAATGTGAGGGTCATGGAATTTTTAAATGAAATATATCACAGAATTGGATGATGGGACAATTTTTAACTGGAAACCCCGATGAATTTGGTGATAGCAAATGATAAAGACCCATGGTTTCCGGTTAAGATTTTCCCTCAAACAAATCCATTGAATATAGGATAGACTGGGAAGATCATGGAAGTTTTATGAATTTTTAATGGACTGAGCCTTACGAAATCAAACATGGCTGGGAAAGCCCCGAAGTACTATAAATTTGGAGGTTTTTTAGGAGAAATCATCGAACTAAATGGGAGATTTTCGAGTGCCATGGTTGAGTACCGGAGGGTAAGGATGGTTTACTTTTCGTTTTTTTTTTTGGTGATTGAAGTTGGATACTTTTCGATCTTTTAGGTGGTGATTGAAGTACTTATACCTGGTTGGTGGTTTGGAACATGGCTTTTATTTTTCCATTCAGTTGGGAATTTCATCATCCCAACTGTTACTCACTCCATCATTTTTCAGAGGGGTAGGGCTCAACCACCAACCAGATATTATGATTAACCATCATTAACCATATAGTAACCATTTATATTAACAGTATATTCACAGTATATTAACCACAATGGTAGACTAGTGAAATGGTGGTATCATGTGGTGAATTTCAGGAGAACTTGGAAGTCACGAGACATCACCATGATGTCACGGCGAGGAACTGGGAGCCTTTTAGAAAGATCAGTGGCATGGTTGAGGCATTTGAGATTCATGTGGTTAAAACAATGCCATTGAAATAGTGGATTTTCCCATTAAAAATGCTAATTATCCATAGTTATGTTAGTAAAAACCAGAGGGTACATATCTTTCCCATATTTTTCCATACTTTCCCATGATATCCCATTTCATCCCATATCTTTCCCATATTTTTCCCATATATTTCCCAGATTTTTCTCATTACTAAGCCCTTAAGAACCTCAACCACCGGAACTTTCGCACGCTCCGTAAGTTCACCGCCCGTGGTGAGGATCATCTTCGGAGGGGTCACCTACGGCAAGGCCGGGGCCCGATGGCCGCTTGTAGCCAACTTATGGGAGTAGATATATGATATATTTATGATGGTTTATGTAATATTATATGTGATTGGAGTATAGATTACAGTAGATGTGTTGTGTATCTATATAAATATATACATACATACCATACCATACCATACCATAACATAACATAACATAACATACATAATATATATATATACATTGTAGAGACATCCTTTGTGGTGAATAGCGATTTTGTCCGGTTGGCCAACAGCATGATTGTAAAGGATTATGGCCAATGCGCAGGGCCGGACTTCGCAAAGTAACCAGGTATCACAGAATCCTATGCTTGGCCGCAGCTCGTGCGACACTGTGCCATATGGGAAAAACATAATTTAAAATATATAATATATATATATATATATAACACACACACAGATATATATATATCTGTGTGTGTGTGCATGTAGCTTATTTTTATCGCATATATTTGTGCATGTTATCCTGCCACATACATACTTCAAAATTTGTATCTAAGCGAAGCCATGGGCCATTCATTTTGGGCCTGGTTCACGAGGGTGCCAGGGTTTGGACGTTCTGGCTTTCATGAAATCAAAACCAGTGAACTACCCTCTGGTAAACTAACATAGCTATTGAAAATGGTCATTTATAGTGGATTTACCCATTAAAAATGGTGATTTTCCATAGCTATGTTAGTTTACCAGAGGGTACGTTTTTGTTGATGATTGATGGTTTTATGCCGGGGCGCAGTTTCAAATTCCTCCAGGCAAGGGGCCCAGGACAACTGTGGTGTGAACAGAAAACATCATGTGCATTACCGGCTCAGTTCCAAATCGCTGGCGTCGCCCCTGGGGTCCAGGATGGAGACAGCGTTGGTGCTGTTGCCCAGCAGCCAAAGCTAGCTGCAATAAGATCCGTGTTTACTTTGTGGCTTGTGGGAGGTGACAAGATAGTCACATGGGGCAACCGAGACTATGGAGGTGACAGCTCCAGAGATGAGCTCAGGAATGTGCAGCAGATTTCGTGCACAGGGGGTGCTTATGCTGCCATTTTGGCAGATGGAAGCGTAGTGGCCTGGGGCGATCCATACTATGGTGGTGACTGCTCCGGAGTCCAAGATGAACTCAGGAATGTTCAACAGATTTATTTGTGGCACATGGAGGGCTTTTGCTGCGATTTTGGCAGATGGAAGCGTGGTGACATGGGGCTGTCCAGACCCTGGTGGTGACTGCTCCGCAGTCCAAGATGAGCTCAGGAATGTTCAACAGATTTATTTGTGGCACATGGAGGGCTTTTGCTGCGATTTTGGCAGATGGAAGCGTGGTGACATGGGGCTGTCCAGACTGTGGTGGTGACAGCTCCGCAGTCCAAGATGAGCTCAGGAATGTTCAACAGATTTATTTGTGGCACATGGAGGGCTTTTGCTGCGATTTTGGCAGATGGAAGCGTGGCGACATGGGGCTGTCCAGACCGTGGTGGTGACTGCTCCGCATTCCAAGATCAGCTTATTTACATTTCGGCGCAAGTCAGGGCCAGGGCGGTCAGGGCAAACAAAAAGTGCGGCTGCCACATCCCCGTACTGGTTGCATTTGTGGACTTCCCAGCTGGCTGTTTCTCATAGTAACGTGATTGAACTCGAAACTGTTTTCCAGATTCCATTTTCTTACTGGTGCTTAGTAGGGAATGAGGGAATGATCCACAATAATTAACTATCAATAAAATCGCTAGTAATAATCATCCCAGCAACCCCCAGCAACCCATCCATTCCCTACGTTTAGCACCAGTAAGATTTTAGGGTGTATCATTTGACACTGTTTGAAGGAGCATGGGCAATGGCAGTCGTGTTGGGTGGGTTTTCTGGGTCCCCGTGACCCCCATGAGGACGTCAAAGCACTTCTGCATGGATCACCATGAAGGATGGTTAATAAGTGCTTGGGGGGTTGTGTTTCTGTACACGATTACCATGATTTCCCACTACCTTTCCTAAACCCATGTAGGTTTAGAAAGGTAAAAAGAGGAACCACAAACCAAATCCCAAACCCTAGTAGAATAGTGATCTATAAATTTCATATAAACACACGTTTTTTTTTTTTCTTGGGGTTAGCGTATTAGATCATCTAAAGTTGCAGGCGCAAGAGGCCCTGAGCGAGAAGGAAGCGGAACCACTGGCGCCTGGGCGGGGTCAAAACAGTGGATTTTATCATTATAATGAAACCGTAAACAGCGTGCGATGATGATTTGACTGTTTTTTAGCCATCAAGCATAGTGATTTTTCACCAAGCACAAATGGGCAACCAATTGGATTTTAAGACTGAATCATAGTGATTTAGCAAGTAAACTTAGGATTTTAAGCATCACAACTTGGGATTTCAGCCAGAAACAATTGGGATAAACGAGCAAAATCCAGCAAACATATGGATTTTAAGCAAATTGAAGCAAAAAGACGTGCGGATTGAGGAGCAACAAGTGTGATGAGTGGGGGTCAATCAAGTAACATGTTCTACTTATCTGTTTGGTGATCTGTTAGCCAATCCACGAGACCTGTCGGAAGTCACCAGCGAAGAAGTCATGAAAGAAGGTGGGTCAGCACGCTTGCCTGGATTTGCCAGGCGGGATTGTACCCACACAAGTATGGATAGAAGCAACAACAAGTTGAGGATACCATCTGGTTATTTAACATAGCCATGGAAAATCACCATGCTATTAATAGGTAAACCATCTATAAATGGGCAATTTCCATGGCTATGTTAGTCATAACCAGAGGATATAGGATATTGCGGTCAAACGTAGGGAACCAAGGTGAATGATGGCAAAGGTAGGGTGTCCAACAAGCAGAGAAACATCTGTATCCAGCAACGAGTGACCGTTGTCACCAGGGACTTCGATTCAGTCACTGGTAATTGAGGATGGTTGGCTCTGCTATTACCCTCCGGTAAACGTTTACATAATTTTGGAAAGTCACCATGCTATCAACGGGTAAATCCACGAACTGTCTATGGCCATTTTCAAGTTCGCAAACTGGTAAACTAACATAACTATGGAACATCACCATGCTATGAAACTGGCTAGTCATCAACTATGTCGACTGGGCCATTTTCAAGTTCGCAAACTGTAACAGTCATTACCAGGCCGGGTAACCAGATTCCCATGAGCCAATCTGATGGTGAAGATCACCATTTTGGGTTGTGAATTTCCTTGATTTATTGCTTCATGGCCCAGAAATTTATGTGTAACATGTCAAAACCATGGAATTTGGTGGTGACATGGCGTCTACAATTGCTATCAATTGCTCTAGCGCTTTAGAATCTTTAGAACCCCCTGGCATTGAATGATCTCCCTGACTTTCACACTCAGACTTTCCGCTCAGAAACATCTGGCCCCTGGATAACGGTACATCCATTTCCAGAGCCGGGTCTGAAAATGGTCATCCAATTTTTTGTCCGGGTCATCCCCATTCTTGTCAAGTGAGTTGCGTCATTCCTTCCCCGTACCAAATACCTCTAAGGAAGCGCTGCTTTGGTATTGGATCTATTTTTTCTTGGCCAAGAAAGGGTGATTTTCGAATGGTCGAAGGATGGGATCAAACTATATTTTATATTTGACAATATGGTTATAACATGTTATAAGCCCAATTTTTGACAGTTGCATAGCTCTTTTGGTTGGTTAGCGGTTGGCCATCGAGATCATTTTGGGACTGGGATCACATGTCTTGCTGGCCCATTGCCATAGAAAACCCGACCCAGGTAGCGAAGCCTGCTACGCCGTAGGGCGAAAATATCTGGCACATCCCTGGCTTTTGGTGTCGGAAGATGGGCTGGAATTGTGTTTTCTTTTTTTGGGGGGTACCCTCCTGTAAAGCAACATACAGTGGATGTGAAAAGCACACCGTTTGAAAGTCATTTTTCGAAACCATTGGCCTTTTCACATCTATGTTTTTTTTTTTAAATAAACCCTAGTCTAAGTATCCCAAAAGTCGACTTGTTTGAGGTTGGTGAATTTTTTTTATGTATCCAGATCATGGCCATGGCATTTTTTCGGCATCATAATGATTCACCAGTGGCTTTGGTGATGTTGGGTGTGTGTTTTTGCCTTTTTAAAGGGCAATCCCAGGTGAGGAGCTAACACCTCAGGTAGCAAAAAAGATGAGTTAGCTAGATGAGTTTCAAAATCCTCAAGATTTTGGAGCTGGCTAGACTGATGTTCAAATGTTTTAATATCATTTTCAGCCTTAAGGATTGGATTGGGAATGTAATTCTTAAGCATAGTTGTATGGATGTTACATGGATGGTTTTGGCCAAGGATGGATTGGTGGTTTTTACCCATCACTTGGGGGGTACACCGTTTCGGAACGTTTCGGATATACTTGGGGTGCAGGTGGGGTGATCTTTATGGGTATAGCAATGGTGATAATATGATTAATATTGATCATCTCCATAAGTTAGAAGATACCCTCTGGTAAACATGCAAAAAACGATGGAACATCACCATTTTTAATGGGTAAATCAACTATAAATGGCCATTTTCAATAGTAAACTGGTAAACTAACATAACTATGGAACATCACCATGCTATGAAAATGGGTAGTCATCAACTATTTCAATGGCCATGTTCAATAGCAAACTGTAACAGTCATTACCAGAGGGTATCTACTTAGTTCACTGGAACTGCACCCCGTGCGGGAGAGGTCCGTCTCATCTCATCTGTGGCCGCCCTGCAGTCGCCGTTCGGTTTAGGGCGGGAAGAGCCAGTCGAGGAATGAAGGACGAAACGCCACCCCACATTCCGCTTAGTAGTTGTGGCTTTGACAGTGGCTGGATATGTGCCCATTTTGGTTGAGATGTATCTACCTGTGGTGCTACTACGTTCAGCCTACAGTTGTCCTGCTCTTACCCTTTGCAATCCACATGATCTCCTGTTGAAACCACCTGTTCTCATTTTCAACAACCCATCAAACAGCTGGGCGCGGTTGAGTTTCCAGCTCAGCTAATCCGCACCGCATGTTGGTTACTTGACGCCCTGCGCGTGTCCCATCTCTAGCCTGCCATGGGCAAGCGTGCTGGCGCCAAGCCGGGCGGCGCGCAGAACCGCTCCGCCGGCGGCGGATTGCCGAAGCGAAAGCCGCGAGGTGCGGCAGAGTTCACCTCAGGTGTTGCTTCAGTCTTGGGACTATACATATATCATCATGCTATATACATATGATTACATATGCATGTATAGTCGCATATATAAATATATGCATACTTGTTCATATGTATATATAGAGATACAGGTATAGGTGTAGACATGTATATTATATGTGGAGAGAGAGAGAGAGAGAGAGTATTATTTGCCAAGAACTAGCAGCTTCGGCTACTTATCCTCCCTGACGTAATGGTTGAAAAAAATCGGAGGTTTTCACAGCTGCAAATCTGAGGTGGACAGGGTGGTGGCTACAAAGCAGAAGACTTCCAGGATTTGGTGTTCCTTGGTTATTCACCTTTTAGCTGAGTATTGGAATGAAATGGAATGAAATACATGGAGAATTGGTTGGGGATATGGCTGTTGAAGGGAATATCATGGCTGGTTGGTGGTTGGTGAATGGGTGAATCTCCATGAATAGTGGTTAGATTATATCTATCTGGTTGGTGGTGACTGGAACATGGCTTTTATGACTTTCCATATATTGGGAATTTCATCACCCCAAGTGACGAACTCCATCATTTTTCAGAGGGGTAGGTCAACCACCAACCAGATCATTTAGCACTTGGGACATAGCCCGATGGAAGACTTGCAAAACTGTCAACGAAATAGGCTCACCATAGGGAATCCATCTTCTCAACAAATGTTGGGGACCAATGGGTCGTTCATGGAATACTGGCGGTATTTCATTGAAAAAAAAAATACACCCCTTTAAGTGAAATTGAATTATCAGCCATACCACCACATATAAATGATAAGTCGATAACTTTAATAAAAAATGAAGTAAATGACAAAAGAACCTATAGACAAATAGATGTACGGGCTGATGGTGTCCGATATGTATAATTCCCACCCTTACATTGAAGGAGTTGCATCTTTGTTAAAATCTAGGGACCCTCACCTGGGAGAAGGGAAAAACAATGAAAACATACATGTTCATGTTTTCATACACGCATATATATATATACACATACATAATATATATATATATATATATACGTATGTACATATAATATATATATGTAAGTATATGACATTCGCTTGTTGATATAGTAATATTATCCTTAAAATATTTTTTTTTTGTGCGACCCATCGCAGAAAAAATCGCTATGCAAACTGTGCATTTTTGCAACGCATGTCTCAACGCCAAAGTCCGCTCGAAGGTCTCAACTGAAGCCTCTGGGCCTTGCGGTGCTGAAGATGGATGCGGATGGGATCCTGGGCAACGGCGGACAACACCAGGTCAAGCGTAACGGCGTAACGTCGGGTACTGTAAGTTCCAACGGAAAAACCGTTGATTTGGGCAAGGTATCATGGATTATATTTGGGATGATGGAATGATGGAAGATGAACATCCAGAATCTGTTCTTAGTCCGATGTGAACAGGGGAATAGGGGTTGACCCGCAGCTTATTGGCTGTTTAGATCCAGTCTTGTTGATTCTATTCCCATCTTCTGGAACCATCATGGAACCATCTCCATTTTCATGGGTATGTCGAACCTGAACATCCTCAACCGACTGAAAACAGTGGAATTGCCCTTGGAAGAACTTGTTTTCCTTGCTGGGGGCTTCACTTCTGGACCTGATCTGGGCATAGTCAAAATTTCTGCCTGATACTCTTGGATGGTTTCAAGCTGAACATGACCAGCCCAATAATGTCCTTTTGGTAAAAATAGAGGGGCCGGGAGCTGGTATACCGTACCATCTATCATCATAGAAACCTGTTGTTAAAGGGGTAGTTTCAAACCCCTCTTTTTTCATCAACCAACCAATGGGAAAAGGACATCTATGGACCAGCACTGGCCATATGGTCATCCATTGGGGAGCCAAGACTGCTTGGAGATATCTCACCTGGGAATGGTATGAACCAACTCAAATGTTTTACATTTTCAATCCTACATTTTCAATCCTCTATTTTACTGGTTGGTTCGGGCTCCAACATCGCAAAACTGACATCATGAATCGCATTTTTTTGTTGACACTATGATGTTTTCTCATGTTTTCTCATGTTTTCTCATGTTTTCTCATGTTTTCTCATGTTTTCTCATGTTTTCTCATGTTTTCTCATGGTTCTAGATCCCTTCCACCACCATTTTGGGTGGCAAAAAGTTTGGCCAATCCCCCCACCCCTCCCCGGTGGCTTCACCGCCGCGCGACAACCAGGAACTGTTTGTTCCGCTCGGTGGCCGATCAGCTGTGCGGCGATGCCAACGAACATCAGAGCTATCGCGAGCGATGCTGCGAACATATGCTGGACCACGCGGAGGCGAAGTCATTGGATTTCGATGGGTTTTCTGATCTGGAAACTCCGGAAACTCCGGAAACCTGAATGGTGGGTTTTCTAATCCATTAAAAACAAGGGGGTTTCCGGTGTTGACCTTTTTCCAAGAAAACCAATCCCATGAGGAAGAAATTCACTGAGATATGAAATCAACCATCACTATCCATCACTAGGATATGAAGGATATGAAATGTTCACTGGGGTATCAACTGGAGGCACCGAAAGTTGGGTCGGACACCATGGCGATGTCCCAAAAAAACTCGTCGCCACTGATGACTGATGACGGTTGATGGGTGAAATGCCCCATAGAAAGCAACCGAGAAATAAATTCAGGTGGGAAATTTATGAACATCTCCAATGTTGCTGGCAGCTCGCTTTGTGTTGACGCGTTTCCATTCGCGTTTCCCATTCATTCTTCCATTCCGAAGAATCATGAAACAATCAATGGATTGGTTTAGTGGAAAATTTACCGGAAAACCCCACATTTAATGGTAAAACCCCATGGGTTTCCGGTTACAATTTTCCCGTGAAAACCAATCCATTGAAACAAGGCATGCCAAGCTTCACATTTTCAGACTCCTTTTCGTTGACCGCCAAGCACTCAGCGACCCGAAAAGGAGTTTAGCCTTTTCTACGTGGCCGATGACTTTGATGCTTGGCAGCCATATACCATTTATAGACGACTTCGTTTCGACAGCATTTTCTAGCCATCCAGCGATTTGGACCATATATATATATATACATACACATACACACACACACACATATATATATACACACCCTCTGGTTATTTAATATAGCTATGGAAAATGGGCCATTTATAGATGATTTATGATGATTTACCTATTAGAAATGATGATTTTCCATATCTACGTTAAATAACCACAGGGTCTAAATATGATTAAATGCACTTTCCAACAAACAGCTAGCATATCCACTTTTCTCCAGGTGTCCTTTCTTTTTTTTTGGGGGGTTTTCGGGGCAGTTGGGCTAACCAAATGTACCAACGGTCCCACCAGCTGCGATCAGAGGAATCCAGCTGCGATTCCTTCGAGTCCTACGTCTACAAGATGCGACGGCCAGGGACCTGGGGCTCCCAGCTGGAGCTGATGGCACTCTGCCAGAGCTACGGCGTGTCGCTGGGATTTTTCACGGAGATTCGCCGAGCTGGGATCATTTTGAAGGGGTTTTAGATGTTTTAATGGGGAGATTGAAAGGGATTTTTTCATGGAGTTTAGTGGAGTTTAACGAATTTTACTGATGACTTTAAATGATTTCAATGGATTTTCATCGGGATACATAGCCAACAAATTGAGACTTGGGTTTGTCTGAGAATGGGGGATGAACCACAGCACAGCAATAGGGAAAATGATGACGGCGGCCAGGCGTGACTAACCGTAGTGACTAACCAATGGATTTACGGGCACCCTATTTTCAGACAAACCCATAAAGTCTGCGGCTGTAAAGACATTTTTTTTTTTGTGCGAGGTGTTGGAGGAGTTCAGGCTCAAAGATTTTGGAAGCAAAATCTGCCGGGAAAAATGCCATTGTGCATGAAATAAGATGAAATCAGCCACAATTGATCCATTGATAACTGGCCAATTTTGGAGGTTTGGACCATTTTGGACCCATCGGCCACTGTGGCTCAGGAATGCCATTGTGCATCAGTCTGGCCTGCCGTCATACGAGATGGTCTTCAGCCCGCAGGACAGTGGTGGGTGGTGGGAGGCTGCCAAAACATGGAGGTCTTGCTGGGAGCACATCCAGCAGGATCAGTACCCTCTGGTAATTTGTTACATAGCTATTGAACATGATCATTTATAGTTGTACCTATTGTAAATGGTGATTTTCCATAGCTATGTTAGTTTACCAGAGGGTACCATTCTTTCTGGTGTTTTTGCGGCAACTCGTTCATTGAAAAAAATCTCCTATGAATGGCCCATCAAATTCAAAAGCTGGCCCATAGTTTGGCCCATTTTACCATAGCTATTAATTTGTAAAAACCTATAGTAGCTATGGTAATTCTATGGAATATGGTAACCACCCCATATGGCAGGATCTACCATAGCTATATTCTATTGACATCCTGTAAAGACCATCCCAAGTGGCGTTGCCACCGCTAGGAGAGTCCGTGCATGCAGATCTCTTACCATGACGGCGAGCACTTCAACAGTGTTAGGTTGGGCTGTTGGGAAGTGGTGCTTAATTGTGGGCTAAGAATAGAACATAATAACTCGATAATAACCCCCAAACATATTAAAAAAACATCGAAAATGACCAACTAAGTCACTATATGTTTTATAACTTTCTACATTTTTTTTGGGGGTTTCCTATAGATTAAACCATCCCAGATTTCTCCCCCCCCACTCGGGCCAAAGAAAACCACCGGACACCGCCGCTCCGCTTGAGGTTCGCTTGGGATTTGGAGGGCCCGGTGAAGCATTTCTCCTTGGCGCAGTTGAAGGGCAACGGTGAAAAGATGAAAGGCTTAGTGGAGCAGGTGGGAGCTGCTGACACGCTGACACCACAAAGCAAATAACAGGGTAAATTTAATGATGATTAATGAACAATTATATAATGATAGTTCATCCGTAAGCCGACCCCTGATACAAGTTATTAATGAAATTATACTTATATTTAAGTACGCCCCCTGGATCCTTAAATTCAACATGGAAGCCCAAAAGCAGGGCGTGGAGGCGTGGAACATGATTTTCCTATTGGATAGTAACCCCATGTGGAAGGCGCACGCAAAATCAAACAACCAACAACCAAACCAACAACCAACAACAACAACCAACAACAACAACAACAACAACAACAACACCAGCAGCAGCAGCAGCAGCAACAGCAGCAACAGCAACAGCAACAACAACAACAACAACAATAACAACAGCAACAACAACAACGACATCCCATTCTCTTCATACTAGATATTTCCAGCAAGGTACCCTAACTCATGAATAACATCCCTTGATCGCACCCCAAGATTATTGGCATATTATTGGCTTGAGTTTCTGATCTATGACATAATGAATTATATAATATGGAGGTTTCCTAAAATAGGGGTACACCTAAATCATCAACTTTAATAGGATTTTCCATTATAAACCATCCATTTCGAGGTACCCCTATTTGAGGAAACCATCATATCATCATTATGATTTGCGCCAACATCGGCTCAATGCTTCAGGGAAGCCTCTTGCAAGAGGGCGCATTCGAGAGATCTATGTCGAATGGGCCGTGAAGCCAATAAGCTAAGTGCCAAAAATTAAAAAGATAGCATCTTTACCCTCTGGTAAACTAACATAGCTATTGAAAATGGCCCATAGAAATAGTGAGTTTTCCCATTAAACATGGTGATTTTCCATAGCTATGTTAAATTACCAGAGGGTAATATTTCCATTGGTTTGCTGATTGTTTGGTTATCAACATTGATCTCCATCATCCCCAGCATGCGTTTTTTTTGGTCGGTTGTCAGTTTTTTCAAGGGCACACATTTGCTGATAAAAGACTAAATATCTGGTTTACAAGGAACGCATTTTTGATGGATCAGATCACCGTTTCATGGTATTTATATATTTAAATCCCTATTTCAATTATTGGCACATGTACATATAAAACTCATACAAATACATATATACTAGTATATATATATTCCTAAGACATCCTAAGGCTACATAATGAGATGTATTGAAATCATCATTTCTGGTGGCCCAATTCCCCAAGGACTTTCCCGTGCTTCAGAGCGGCAGGTGACCTACAGCCTTCCACCGGAGCATGGCTTTGATGAGACCACCATGCGGCAGACGCTGCTGCAAGCAAAGGTGTCGGATAGACCGGGGAATGTGGGGAAAATGGCCAAATGGCATGTTTGGAGTTGAATTGGTATTTGTTTCTAGAAAGAATATCACAACTCAAACGAACTCTATACATGATTGTTTTTTTAAATCAGATCAAAACACGCCCAACCATAGCTTGATGACACAATAGAAGCCATTTGAGGGGGCGCTTCTTGTACCAGCACTATCCGCATCCACAGCAGCGTAGGAAGACGTGGATCTTGCAGTCGAGCTGCTGTTGAAGAAGATGACCATTGCGGATGGGGAGGTGGGGTTGCACTACCCGAGCCGCATGATCCATGTGATCCTACTTACCCTCTGGTAATTTAACATAGCTATTGAAAATGGTGATTTATAGTGGATTTTCCCATTAAAAATGGTGATTTTCCATAGTTATGTTAAATTACCAGAGGGTATAGCCATAGTAATGTATGGCAATATAGTCATAGGGCCGTACTTAAGTTGATGACGCATAGCCTTTGTGACTGATAAAGAATTTTGAACTAGTCATTGAACTACCGTAGATGGACGAAATATTCAAACCCCTTCTATCCGGTACAACCCCCTCGCCCCCAAAGTTCAATGTTATTGTAACCTGAAGTGCGTTAGCCCCAATGGACGAAAAAAATCAAACCCCTAACATCACTTTTGCTAACACGCGCGCTGAAACATTGAGATTTGGGGGTGCGGGGGTTCAACGTAGTGCGTGCTGCAGGGTTTGAATATTTTGTCCATCTACTGTCTCGTTCTCTGATGTTTTCACATCTTTTGGTCTCCAAACTCTGTTGTGGAAACATCAATGTGCATGCTGCTGATCTTCTTCCAAACTGCGCAAAACATTGGTTTTTCACAAGTAAATGCCTCCTGTCTGTCTCCCGTCCCATTTTTTTCTATTCCCTAATTCGCAACATATTCCTAAGTGCACAAAACATTGTGTTTTCACAGGTAAGTGCAACCTTTGTGCTTCCCGTCCCATTTTTTCTATTCCCTAAGTCGCAACTTATTCCAAACTGCAAAAAACATTGTGTTTTCACAGGTAAATGCTGCATGTGTCTCTCGTCCCATTTTTTCCTATTCCCTAATTCACAACTTATCGTCCCAACATTCGCGCAAAACATGTCTCTCTCGTCCCATTTTTTCTATTCCCTAATTCGCAACTTATTCCAAACTGCAAAAAACATTGTGTTTTCACAGGTAAATGCTGCATGTGTCTCTCGTCCCATTTTTTCCTATTCCCTAATTCACAACTTATTCCAACATGCGCAAAACATTGTGTTTTCACAGGTAGATGTGCATGTCTCTCTCGTCCCATTTTTTCCTATTCCCTAATTCACGACTTATTCGTTTGACGTGGCCCTGCCAATGGATTATGTCATTTGTGACGTGCTGCTTCTTTTTAAGAGAAAAATATTTCCTATTTTTAATTAGGAGCTGTCTCATGCTGTTCAAGTTGCAAAATCCATTGGCAGGGCCACGTCAAACGAATAAGTCGTGAATTAGGGAATAGGAAAAAATGGGACGAGAGAGACATGCACATCTACCTGTGAAAACACAATGTTTTGCGCATGTTGGAATAAGTTGTGAATTAGGGAATAGGAAAAAATGGGACGAGAGACACATGCAGCATTTACCTGTGAAAACACAATGTTTTTTGCAGTTTGGAATAAGTTGCGAATTAGGGAATAGAAAAAAATGGGACGGGAAGCACAAAGGTTGCACTTACTTGTGAAAACACAATGTTTTGTGCACTTAGGAATATGTTGCGAATTAGGGAATAGAAAAAAATGGGACGGGAGACAGACAGGAGGCATTTACTTGTGAAAAACCAATGTTTTGCGCAGTTTGGAAGAAGATCAGCAGCATGCACATTGATGTTTCCACAACAGAGTTTGGAGACCAAAAGATGTGAAAACATCAGAGAGCGAGACGGTACCAACTGGGGTGTGCGGCATGCCGCACACCCCAGTTGGTACCGTAGATGGACGAAATATTCAAACCCCTTCTATCCGGTACAACCCCCTCGCCCCCAAAGTTCAATGTTATTGTAACCTGAAGTGCGTTAGCCCCAATGGACGAAAAAAATCAAACCCCTAACATCACTTTTGCTAACACGCGCGCTGAAACATTGAGATTTGGGGGTGCGGGGGTTCAACATAGTGCGTGCTGCAGGGTTTGAATATTTTGTCCATCTACTGTCTCGTTCTCTGATGTTTTCACATCTTTTGGTCTCCAAACTCTGTTGTGGAAACATCAATGTGCATGCTGCTGATCTTCTTCCAAACTGCGCAAAACATTGGCTTTTCACAAGTAAATGCCTCCTGTCTGTCTCCCGTCCCATTTTTTCTATTCCCTAATTCGCAACTTATTCCTAAGTGCACAAAACATTGTGTTTTCACAGGTAAGTGCAACCTTTGTGCTTCCCGTCCCATTTTTTTCTATTCCCTATTCCCCACCCATTTTTTTCTATTCCCTAATTCGCAACTTATTCCAAACTGCAAAAAACATTGTGTTTTCACAGGTAAATGCATTCCCGTCCCATTTTTTCTATTCCCTAATTCGCAACTTATTCCAAACTGCAAAAAACATTGTGTTTTCACAGGTAAACATGTGTCTCTCGTCCCATTTTTTCCTATTCCCTAATTCGCAACTTATTCCTAAGTGCACAAAACATTGTGTTTTCACAAGTAAGTGCAACCTTTGTGCTTCCCGTCCCATTTTTTCTATTCCCTAATTCGCAACTTATTCCAAACTGCAAAAAACATTGTGTTTTCACAGGTAAATGCTGCATGTGTCTCTCGTCCCATTTTTTCCTATTCCCTAATTCACAACTTATTCCAACATGCGCAAAACATTGTGTTTTCACAGGTAGATGTGCATGTCTCTCTCGTCCCATTTTTTCCTATTCCCTAATTCACGACTTATTCGTTTGACGTGGCCCTGCCAATGGATTATGTCATTTGTGACGTGCTGCTTCTTTTTAAGAGAAAAATATTTCCTATTTTTATTTAGGAGCTGTCTCATGCTGTTCAAGTTGCAAAATCCATTGGCAGGGCCACGTCAAACGAATAAGTCGTGAATTAGGGAATAGGAAAAAATGGGACGAGAGAGACATGCACATCTACCTGTGAAAACACAATGTTTTGCGCATGTTGGAATAAGTTGTGAATTAGGGAATAGGAAAAAATGGGACGAGAGACACATGCAGCATTTACCTGTGAAAACACAATGTTTTTTGCAGTTTGGAATAAGTTGCGAATTAGGGAATAGAAAAAAATGGGACGGGAAGCACAAAGGTTGCACTTACTTGTGAAAACACAATGTTTTGTGCACTTAGGAATATGTTGCGAATTAGGGAATAGAAAAAAATGGGACGGGAGACAGACAGGAGGCATTTACTTGTGAAAAACCAATGTTTTGCGCAGTTTGGAAGAAGATCAGCAGCATGCACATTGATGTTTCCACAACAGAGTTTGGAGACCAAAAGATGTGAAAACATCAGAGAGCGAGACGGTACCAACTGGGGTGTGCGGCATGCCGCACACCCCAGTTGGTACCGTAGATGGACGAAATATTCAAACCCCTTCTATCCGGTACAACCCCCTCGCCCCCAAAGTTCAATGTTATTGTAACCTGAAGTGCGTTAGCCCCAATGGACGAAAAAAATCAAACCCCTAACATCACTTTTGCTAACACGCGCGCTGAAACATTGAGATTTGGGGGTGCGGGGGTTCAACGTAGTGCGTGCTGCAGGGTTTGAATATTTTGTCCATCTACTGTAGTCTATATGACATGGCTGAATATATTCATGTATTCTTTAGTCATCTTCTCATTCTGAATTAGCATTTTCATGATGTCGCTGATTTTCATTGTGAATGAACTGATGATAAGATCGACAAACCAGCGATGATTTTTCACTGCGGTAACCGTTGGCCACCAGGAGCCGCTCGCCTCCGAACCAGCCGAAAAAACATCGACGGCAGCGGCCTCCGCCACGAAACCTGAAGACGGCTATCCCAAGGCGGGGATGTGTACCATTTTTTAGGGTAGAATCACACCCCAATAGCTGGTATATGGTACCCCTTGGTAAACTAACACAACTATGGAATATCACCATTTTTACTGGGAAAATCCACTATAAATGGCCATTTGCCATAGTTATGTTAGTTTACCGGAGGGTATATGGTATCCATAGAATGATGATATACCATAGAATCAAGATATATGATGATATATGGTGGTTTCCATACATACCCCAATAGCTGGATGGTTTATTTCATGGAAAATCCACCATTCAAATGGTAAATGGATGATAACTGGGGGGTACCCCCATGACTTAGGAAACCTCCATAAAGCCGACATATTCATAAATACATAACATATAAAGCACCAGTACCGAGTTGAGAATGCGATATTTGTCAGATGGTTGGGTGATTGTTGCCACTTTATGGGGACATTATGGGCATTTACTGTAATGGGATATATATATATATAAACAACGAACATGATATTTGAGTGGTTCAGGGGAATTCAAGTCTCATTTACGAGGGTATGTTTGAGAATGGGATGCGGCCATTGTAATAAGGACAATGATGATTTACCAATGGATTTAGGGGCAACCCATTTTCAGACAAATGATGTGGTTGATCGTTGGTTGATCGTTACGGAAGGGGGCTACCCTTCAACCAACCATTATTTGGTGGATCTTCCAATAGGCTTTTGAAACAGCTCCAACTGAGTTGGCAAGTCCTCCAATTCCTTTTGGGGCGAACAGTGATATTTTGTGTGATATCATTGTTCGACCCTCGCATTTTTGAATCCTGGTGTTCTGATCATGCTGATCTTGCTATTCTATTGATTATTTACAGCATGACGTATCTCATCACTATTCATTTTACATTGCTTTCCTATTGGTTTTCCAGTGGTTATCTACACTGCTCATGCTTGAGCTTCCGATTTTTTCGGGTACCACCTTAACGGCCAGTGACAAAATCAGGAGGCAGCTCCCTCAACGGCCAGCTCGGCGCGCCCGCGGGCCGAGAAGCGACAAGAGAGGAAGGCCAAGGTGGCCTTTTTGTGAACGGATGAGGCGATGAGGCGATGGTTTTAGGTATTGATATCATGGGAAAATCATAGGAAACTCATCTATAAATAGCATGAAGTTCCACGATAGAAAATTCCGGTAATAAAAAAAATAGGGATGATGATATTTAATGGAGATATTTCATGGGAGATATTTCATGATTTACGCTCTGGTTATTTGTTGCAGATTACTATTGAAAATCTCATTTTTTCAGAGGTAAATATAGTATATAGGCAATTCATCCATATACGGAGCATTTTCCATATTTATGTTAAATGGCCGGAGGGTATTGATATTGAAGATATTATTGCCACTATCGATACAATTGTTTTCTTAATTTTTACCATTGTCCTTCTTCTATCATCATACAATGATTCATGATTGTAAATATTGTTGTTATTTTCAAAGAATTATGATTTTGTAAATAGTTTAAGTACCAAACTAACTGATCATCATCATTATGACGATGATCTTTTTAATTCTTTTTACCCATTATGATATCAGTCATTTATTAGTCAGCCGTAGTCCCTATCTTATCCACCAGGTCATATCGTGTCATGGGGATTTGGGGATGGTACCCTCTGGTTATGTCAACATTGCGAACTGGAACATGGCCCATAGAAAGTTCGTGAGTTTTCCCATGAAAAACATGGTGATTTTCCAGTTCGTTTTTTGGGACGGTTTTTTTTTAATATAAATTACCATTCATAGTGGATTTTCCCATTGAAAATGGTGATTTTCCAGTTCGTTTTTTGGGACGTTTTTTTTAATATAAATTACCATTCATAGTGGATTTTCCCATTGAAAATGGTGATTTTCCAGTTCGTTTTTTGGGACTGTTTACCAGGCCGGGTAAACCCAAGGACGGCCAAGTTAGTGCACCCAGGGGTGATCCAGGCTGCGGCGAAGAAGAAAGGAAAGGCCGCTGTGGAGAAAGACCCCAGTCGTGACACCGGTGAAGATCAGGAGGCACGGCACGGCATGGAGTCGGGGCGCTACGGCTGGGTTCGCCCTTGGTAGGCGCCTTGGGGTTGATGTTAGGGATGGAACTGCCAGGCTCCAGGATTTGTTCTGTTAGCTTCATTTAGGGTAAACCTTAACCATATAGTCAAACCATATGGTTTGTAATAAGATTTACGATGTCAGTAGTACCCTCTGGTTATGACTAACATAGCCATGGTATAGATGGCCCATAGAAATAGATGGTTTACCGTTCTTTAAAATGGTGATTTTCCATGGCTATGTTAGTCAAAACCAGAGGGTAATATCAATACGATTACCCTCCAGTAAACAAACATATAGCAATGGAAAAAGGCCCATTAGTTCGATGCTTGTCTTCCAAAAAAAGAACACCCAAAGAAAAACGCGATACATCACCACTTTTCCAAATGAGTCCTAGAGTTAAATCCTACATATGGCCGAATTTTTACCGATGCTCTCATCATTTGTTTTTCCCTTCAAAAACCCGTGAAATCCTCCAAAAATTGGAGAATTCTTGACCATTACAACCCCATCCCCGATGTCGACTTCCTTGGGAGTTTCGGAGGCCATGAAGCTGCTGTGCCAGCAGCTGCTCACGGTGTGAGCTTCGCATCGCTTCGCATCGCCAGGCCACAATGCTAAGCCGCTAAGCTAATGGGTTTTTTGTTAGTGGAATACTGGTTGGTGGTGACTGGAACATGAATGGATAGTGGGGTTACTAACCTACCAAAATGCTTGTTTTATGGGATTTAATGGCTGGTTGGTGGTGACCATGGAATTTTGAATGACTTTCCCATCATGTTGGGAATTTCCATCCATCCCAACTGACGAGTTGTCCATCATTTTGAAAGAAGGGGTTGGTAGGTCAACCACCAACCAGAATATAAAACCCTTACCCTCTGGTAAACTAACATAGCAATGGAAAATCACCATTTTTAATGGGAAAATCCACAATAAATGGCAATTTTCAATAGCTATGTTAGTTTACCAGAGGGTAGCTATAATCAGAAGTTGGCTGATATACAACACCCAGTTTGGGATGTGGGGATGGTTATCACTCCATCTTTTATTTGGGACCAGTGCCTTTGCTTCAGGTGTTAAGACCTCTTCATGAGCTCAAAAACGTTTCGGGCCGCAAGACGAAGATTGTACAGCTCAGTGGCGTGTGCCAGCGGAACAGAAGGTGGAGGCATCTCACTTGTTTTGATGAAGCATTCAATCTGAGACCCTACCACATTAGAAGGCTGGGCAAGCGCTGACGGAAAAAACTGACTTGAGATGTTTGGCCAAGTTTGTCCACTTGAGATACAGTACTTGGGATGTATTTTGCATGCCCTGCCTAGAGTTTCCTTGGATTACGATCCTGCCACGATCCCTGAAGATTGTCACTGGTGTGCAGCTTTTGGAGCTGGGTTGTGCCCCCTTATCAATCTGAGGCAGATACCATTGGGATGTACGTGATGACCACCCAGGCTATTCACCATCTCAATTTGCATTGCTAGTGCTGCTAGTGGCGGCAAGAGTTCGTTTGCGTTCTTCCATGTTCTTCCCTTATTTTTGTTGATCATTTTTCCACCTTTTCCCCACCTTTTCCCCGCCTTTTCCCCGTCATGACGTTGATGTTAATGGCATGATTGACCTCGTGAAATCTGCCGGTTTGAAACGTTTCTGTCACGGCCGTTTTTGTGGGGTGATCGTTTCAAAACTAGGTCAATCTTACATGGATACTTTAATCATCTTTAATCCTTTAGTCTTTTGGTATTAATGGGAATATCTACTAACCAGCAAAGAATTTAATTTTTTGCAGGGTATCTAAGATTGGCAATGAAAAGGGCTCCGCCGAACATCGCCTGTCCGCAGCCATGTACAGAGCCACGCCGGTCAGAAGCTCGCGCCAGCAGTGCCGGACCCACGTGGACTCAGGATGCTCCTGAAACAATTTCACCATGAAGAAATATGAAGGATGATTAGGACAGGAAAAGCATCAATTTCATGCTGGTGTATATCCGATTTGGGATCATCATGCAGTGCGAGTAGGCCATAGTAGGTCATAGTAGGCCATTGACCATCCCCTACCTCGTTTCACGTGACCAAAAAGCTGGGGGTGTTGTGTCGGGAACAGCTGGGAACTGAGCTATCAAAAATGGTGATATTGATATATATATATATTGGTTGTGTATTTTGATGGGAACACAACTTTTTAGTATTGTTGGGACAACTTTTAACTTTTGACACGTAGCACTTTACAAATATGATTCCAGCTTGCAAGTGAATTTCAGGGGACGATCTCTGGTAAACTCTGGTTTTTTCTGTCCTTTAAAAACGAACTGGAACATCACCATGCGATTAGAACATGGGACAAAGTCACCAACTTTCGTCAAAATGACCATTTTCAATAGCAAACTATTGACATAACCAGAGGGTAAATCCCATCTAGAAATCACCATTTTTGTTGATTAGATCCCATTAAACCACCATTAGACCACCATTAAACCACTATTAAACCACCATTAAACCACCATGTTTGACATAACCAGAGGGTCAACGGTGGGCTCATGGTTCAAAGCAACCCCCCTGATTCGGCATATCCCATCTCTACCAGCAAACTAACCATGGTTACCAGCGATGATGGGGGAAATGTCGATGTTTTCGATGTTTGATGCTTATGAAATCTTATGAATAGTGAATAGTGGTGTTTGAAGTTTTTTTTTTTTTTTTTTAAATACATTAATACATAGTTTGATATACCCTGTGAGCATTCTGTTTCTACCCAACTTTACTTGTTTACCTAAGTATCATGCTAAGAAAGCACAAGCTCACAAGGACCACACGGGAAATCATGGTGAGAGGCAAGGTCCCAAGGTTTCGAGTTTCACAATATTATGCTGGTAATCCTAGAAGAAACTACATTACCCTCTGGTTATTTAACATAGCCATGGGAAATGGTCCATTTATAGATGGTTTACCTATTAAAAATGGCGATTTTCCATGGCTATGTTAAATAACCAGATGGTATATATCAACATTTTTCAGGGAAAAAATCCCATAAAACCCTTCATTTTTTTTGGCACGTTCAGTCAGCCTGGCAGGCTGGCAGCCTGGCTTCACAACAAGTGGCCGAGCTGCATGTCCCGGGGCCCAGTCTTTGAATGGGGGTATGGTATGAAGATCAACTTACCATCTGGTTATGACATTCACAGTTTGCCATGGAAAATCACCATGCTATTAAGAACGGTAAACCATCTATTTCGATTAGGGCCATCTATGCCATGGCTATGTTAGTCATAACCGGAGGGTAACTATTTGTGTATGGGGAATATATCACAATCAACAAGCAACTGGTGGAGGGAGCTCGCCGGAGCTAGATGTGGGAGGGGGGCATTTTCGTTGACATGTTCGAATAAATGTTCAGCAAAGTGGTGCAGCCAATATGAGGATATAAAATGATATAGAGAAGTATGCTGGTGACTTTTTTGGCGCAGGCATTCCCATGAGATCTCCGGTGATCTTCCGTGTTTGTTGATAATTTGTTGATGTTCGACCGGTGGGTTCAATCTTCCTCGCTTGAAAAGATGACTGGTGACTCGGTACCAGGACGATTAGCGTCATGAATTGTTTCCCACCTCCATGAAGGCCTATCCTTCCCATGAAAATCGTAAACAGTTGTTGGATCAAATTCCATCAAATTACAACTGGCAGTTTTATTATGGGGATTACCAGGTTAATTATTATAGATATTTCCATCAATGCCACAATATCTACCCTCTGGTTATGACTAACATAGCCATGGTATAGATGGCCCATAGAAATAGATGGTTTACCGTTCTTAATAGCATGGTGATTTTCCATGGCAAACTGTGAATGTCATAACCAGTTTTTTCCATGGCAAACTGTGAATGTCACAACCAGATGGCACATTATTTATTACTTTGCTTGGCAATTTTGAACGGGAACCGCTGGGCCGGGATCCAACTGAATCCGCCAGTGGCGCCATGCTTCAGCCGAGAAGAGATTCCAAGTTCCATGAGTTCCATGGTTTTTAAGGGCTGCCAGTGACTTCTTCAGTGAAAAATCCCTTGGATTTTGACGAAGATTTTTGCATCGCACAGATTCACCATTTCTGTTGAAGTTAAACCGCTCACATTTTAAGCATCATCTTTGATTAAATCACCACCATGGTTGAAACGGATGTTTTTCAACATCCCAATTTCCCATAGTTTTTTTTATCACAAATTGTCAATTCGTCAATTCCCAATTTCGGATTCCTAAATCCACATGATCATTTTTGATGGTTGCATCTGCATGTTTGATGGTTTTTGATGCTTAAAACCCAAAAAATATGTCAAGGTCAAAAGCCAAATTTATGTCCCATTAATAATCGCAGTTAAATCATGTTAAATCCACATTGTTTGATTCTTCAAGCCATATCTGGTTGGTGGTTTCAAACATGGCTTTTATTTTCCCTTTCATATATGGGATGTCATCCTTCCCACTGACGAACTCATATTTTTCAAGATGGTTAAAACCACCAACCAGGTTATCATTAACCATCATTAACCATATATTAACCATATATTAACCATATATTAACCATACATTAACCATATATTAACCATATATTAACCATACATTAACCATACATTAACCATACATTAACCATACATTAACCATATATTAACCATATATATATATATATTAACCATATATTAACCACATATTAACCACCACCCCCATAAATTTTTCGATCCGAACATCTCGTGACATCGTGACGTTTTCGTTGCCAGGACCTGGGTCGTTTGTTGTTCGAGCTGCTGCTTCCGTCCTCGGAGGCCGCGAAGGCGGCAGTGCAGGCGGCCAAGCAGTTGGAGGCCCTGGAAGCCGTGAGGCGGGGTTGAGCTTTGGGACATGGTAAGATGAGTGAACTAATCATCTGGAAATGGTGGTTTAATGGGATTTTTAATTGTGGTTTAATGGGATCTAATGGGATTTAATAGGATTTACCCCTCTGGTAAACGTTTACATAGCGAACTGGAAAATCACCATGCTATTAATGGGTAAATCCACTATAAATGGCCATTTTCAATAGCTATGTTAATTTACTGGAGGGTAATTATCTGGAAATAAAATGAAATAAACATGTTTAGATTATATCAGTATAAAGAAGTATAATGATATCTTAAGAATGGTAGGTTGAACTAATGAAGAACGTGTTTTGCCCATATTTTTAGGTTAATAACCAGGTTAAGCCAGATTAAGATTGGTTATGTGATAATAGCTTTCTCAGAATTGCAGTGAATAGAATCATTTTTTTTGCTGAACAGACGCTGCCAGCATGTGCACTTCACTCGCCAGCTAAAGTTAAGTCGACATTCTTCTGGAGGCTATCTAAGGTGGGCCATTCAAAGATAGAACTGGGCGGAGTTGTTCTGCACTTCGGAAAGGCATCATTCGGTTGGCAAGAGGAACCCCAAAGAATGAGGAATGGCTATCATCTAGGATTTGAATTCCAGAATTTCCAGTTTTATAGATATAGATGATGTAGATGTATAGTATCAACTGTTCGAGCACTATACTATAGAAATCTATAGATATGTCTGTCTACCATGCGGTTATTTAACATAGCTATAGAAAATCCATTCTAAATGGAGGTTTGTAGCTGGGAAATCATCTGTTTCTATGGGCCATTTTCCATAGCTATGTGAAATAATAACCAGCGGGTATCTATTCCAAATCTGATCGATTTTAGCGACAACTCGACGCACCCAACGCACCTCTCGACAGGGTAAATGCCCACCCTGGCTGGACATGAATTAATGAGTGAAAAGATGTGTAAATAACCAAGTACGAGTGTACATGCATACAAAGACACTGGTTAAATCAGGGAAACACACACACACACGCATATGTATGTGTATGAATGTATATATATATATACATAATATAATATATATATATATATATATTTTTGCTCTTGTTAGGCCGCAGCGTACCGCTTCCATGTGCCTGTAGCAAAAACAATATACGCACAAAGATAAAACATGATAAAACCATGATAAAACTATGATAAAACCATAGTAAATCCATGATAAAACCATGATAAAATATGATAAAACCATGATAAAACCAAAGATTCATAGATGGTGCACTATCATGGTGCACAAATCTTCATCCATAGATTCATAGTGCATCACCACGGAGGCCGGCGGAGCTTTTCCAACGCCTGGGCGTCCCCGGCTGCGACGCCTCCGCCGCGTGGCCGCAGGCGGCGGCGCACGACGCGGCGGTCACGGCGCTGCAGTGCGTCCTGGCTGAGGCGGCGGGGACGCAGCCGCCGCCGGGGATGACCAATGTGGCAGGACCCGGAAAACCCCGGGGGACCCCGGGATGGGGAACCGGTTGGGATATGGTGGGTTTATATAGATTAATGTATATATATATAGATTTTATAATAGATCTATTATAGATGTTCTATACTAGTTGAATCAGTTGATGATGATTTTATAACTTTCCAGTATTCAGTATTCACAAATATTGAGCCTGGAAATCCTAGTTCAGGACTAGATTTGTTGTGTTTGGGGCTCCAAGAAAGTTTTGGGAGGTTCGTACAATAACTATGACTAGTATCAGGGAGATGGGTGTGCGTTCAGGATTCCATTTACAACTGACATATGGTTGCACACCAATTTTTGCCAATGGCTCTGTGCCTCAACCGCCTCCCGGACGTTTTCCGCATTGCGATGCATCGCAGGCATGCTGTTGCATCAGTGCCAGCGCTCCAGACATGTGGAAGGCGCCTCCTTTAGCGGCATCGAAGTGGCCTTTGAGACTTGACGGAAGCAGCGGAGAATGGGGAAGATGTTCTTTCAGCATTGCGAGATGACAGGGAAACTATCTGTTTTTGTGGGTTTATGTACCCACTTTGTTATGATTGAAGTACCATGTGCCCCCATTTCTGCTAATTGACGTTCCTGTCAGTCCCAATTTTTGGTTGGTTTGAAGCTCCAATTCTTGATGCTGTCCGGATATGTGGCATGAGATACATGCCTCCTTGTTGCTTTAAACTTGCGTCGCTGTGGTCAGAATCGTTTGGTTCATATCCTCGCTGGTGAAATATTCCCCATTTTTTATCAATGTTTTTGGTTCAAAATCCGCGTGGACTCGCGGACCACGCGATCTCAGCACATTTTAGGTATTTGCAGCTGAGTGAGTCACATCCCCAAATTTTGCCGGTGAACATCTCCGCATTTGGCTGATTATTGTCCTCTGTTTTGGTTGCAAGTTATCTATATATATATATCTATATGTATATATATATATGATTATGTAATATATGCTTATATATTATACATACATACATATATATATATATTTAATATTATTTAATCTAATGTGCACACACACATATATATATATATATGTTATAGAATGTTCCCAGTTGTACAACTAGCCCCAGTTGTATAGTTGCAGGACTATAGATGGGCTGCAAACCACTTAACAATTGATGTAGCCCATTGATTGGTGGTGATTCAACCAATCCCCTCTTTGAGGTGGCCCTCATGATAGCTGGTCAGCCCTTATTAGTGGTTGTTGGCGGCTAATAAGTACTTACAAAACCCTTACTGTAATTGTTGGAGGGTGACCATCATTTTGTTGACTTCACCATGGGTTTCCCCAAGCACTGCACTTCTGATTGGTAAACCCTATAGATCGATGGAGTTCACATACCCATCCGCGATCTTCCCATTTTGAACCATTGGAAACTTGCAGCTTTCTCCATCCCAGCTGCAAAACCAGAACCCCCTTTTGAATTTGGGAGTAACAACTATGATGCCACCTGATTTCCCAACAAAACCCATGGGATTTCTTGCAGAATCTTGCAGGATTGCAGCTTTTCGAGCCAGTTGGACGTTCAGTCGCTGTCCGTGGAGCGTCGCTTCTGGCGCTTTCCACCGATGGCCGTGGGCCATGCGCTGGGCCCCTGGCCGGTGGGGCGGCAGCACCAGGTGGAGCTCTTCGTGTCGTGGCGGCAGGATGCGGCAGGGTGGTGGGAACCTAGGGGAAACCAAGGAAACATAATATGAAACTAAGCAAACAGAGGATCAGAATCATCTATATTTGGATATTCAATAGGGATTTTGTGGAGATATTAAGTGATATAATGAGATTTATATCTGGTTGGTGGTTTGGAACATGAATTTTATGACTTTCCATATGCTGGGAATAATCATCCCAACTGACTAATATTTTTCAGAGGGGTAGGTATACCACCAACCAGATGGGAATTTGGATGACTCTTGGTGAAGTTACATAGGTTTTTTGACACCAGAGATGTGTTTAAGCGAAGATTGGCATTTGAGCCAAATAACGACGACCGTAACGAGAATGCCTTGGTGCAACCAACCCACAGCCGAGACATGAACAGCCAATGACAAGCATCTCATGTATCCAACAGTGGTAAATAAAATGTTTGCATCCAAACAATGTAGTTTTATGACTACAGTAGTAATGTCAGTCATTTGTCTTGGAAATCCAATCAAACATTTGGGGAGTTTGAAGCCCGCTACGATTTTGGGATGTAAATAGATGTGATACGCGACTGTTTGTTCACACCAAAAGAGGGCAGGCTTCCAGAGACTGCACTATCAGTCAGCCCATCTTTGAAGACTAGCACCCCTTGCTGGGCATGTAATAAATCCTCGGCAAAGGCCGGAAGGCCGTCCTCAAACATGCTTGGACCCTTGTACCGGGACTGATTTCGCAAGTTGCCCATGCAAATGCATGGAGAGAGGTAGAAGGGTTCTTGCATCTCGCTCAAATCTGACACTTAGAGATGGTCACGCAGCATGTAATCGTACACATTCTTTTAAATTGAACATTGAAACAATAACATTTCTTCCACTTGTCTATATATGTATATGGATGTGTATCCCTCATTTCTCATTGATCTTGCAAACATCTTCAATGGCCCATGGAGGTACGCCAGGTACGCAGTAGCAGAGTAGCAGATTTCATGAGGTGACTGAAAAAGGTACCATCTGGTTATTTAACATAGCCATGGAAAATCACCATTTTTAATAGGTAAACCATGTATAAATGGGCCATTTTCCATGGCTATGTTAAAAAAACCGGAGGGTAGTACTTTTGGGGCTAGAACTTGCACAGACCTTGGCTGAGATACCCTTGCAATGTAGGCATGTGACTTTCCGCCGACCCACCTCCCAGGTGCAACTTGTGCCGGATCGGAGGTTATGCTCCAGTGCTTCGGCTGAGTGTTTTTTGGAGTTTTAACGAGTAACACAAATGGCATTAACCAGAGAAAGATGGAGAATTGGCAAATCTCAGTTCAAGCAGCAAGCAACAGAGTGCAAGCGTTTCGGAACCATGACCTGATTGATGGCTGTGTCGAGATGTCAACGTAATGTGCCACAGTACAGTTTGAAACACATGGAGCTTGATGTTCATCACAGCTTGGTTGAGTAGAATAGCCCGAATCATTTGACTTGAGACGATATATATATATATATACATATATATATATAGGTATTATATAACTGTATACACACATAGATATACATATCAAATCATATACGTATATATATATATATACACATTATACATAATTATACATATATGCACATGTGTATGTATGTGTGTGCATATTTATATATATATATATGTGTGTGTGTACTTAATTAGCTCATAGATTTCTTTACAGCCGGGCTTCCGTGAAAACAGCCCGGGGTGCCACCGAGGCATTGGTCGAACCCACTTTGAGCTTTGGCCCCTGCAAGATGCGTATCGCGAAGGCAGTTGGTTCTGGCGAACCGAAAAGATGCTTGGCGGGAAAGGGTGGATTTTAAGCACCAATAAATGGTGGGGGATATCATCAATGAGCAAACCCGCCATAATTAAAATCCAAAGATAGAACAGATTGGTAGCACTTTATGTTTAAAACTTTTCTTGGGTTGCTATGTTTGTACTATCTTGTACTTGCCGAATTGTTCTTTTCGATCCCCAGGTAAGCTGGATTCGGAAGGGGGAAGTCGTCTATAAATGCGCTTTACATTGCCATGACTACAGATAGATTTCGGAAATAGTGATTTTCATCGTATTTTAAAAATGACCATACTTTGTTCTGCCCAGCTTGCGTGTCCCATTTTGATAATCTCTCCTTACGCCTTACACTTCCCCCGCCCAGATCGCATTGATACATCCAAGGCAGGCCTTGCGCTTGGTGCCGCTGTCACAGAATCCCATCCTCGTGGATGGCAAGAAAGTTGCATACCCGCCGCGGGGCCCGGCCCTAACCGTGGTTTGCAAGTGGATTGTATCCTCAAATTTTGCCTGGATTTGGTGGCATATGGCATATGGGCCAAAAGTTGGATTGTATAATCATATTGTAGGATGGTCGTAGATCCATTATCCATTAATTAGATTTAATTAGTAAAGATAAAAATTACCAGTACGGGATGGATGACCATAGACATCCACAGACCATATTACAATCTCGTTTGACCCTGGCTGCCTGGCTGATATAAACATAATCCCTTCCCCATATAGCAAAGGTCCTCACAAAACAATGATCAAGTATTGAATCTCTTCAGGGCTTGGGGTGCCCCAAAATTGGGGGGATTTCTTCAATTTTCCTCAGCCCTGCCACAAGTCAGTCCTGAGTCCGAGGTCGGAAGAGGAAGTTTTGATCTTCGATGGATCCAAAGTGAGTGGCTTGACGCAATCCATCGCGGGGGAAAGGCCCCCAACATCTTGGTTTATGTATAGCCAGGTTGCTTCCTAAATGGCAAATGGGGATACCAATTGGGATATAGAAAGATCACCCGTAAGAGTTCTCGTATGTCAGCTCCAACCCGGTGGATTCATATCAGGCCCCAACAGTTGTGATTTGTGCATGGTGCCCAGCTTTTTTCACAGCCAAGAGTCAGCCGTAGTAAGTCGATCTCTACTCCATCAGGCAGCGGATTTTCCGTTTTCAATTGGTGAGTGGACGAAGTTCATCTATCCGCACAATCTACTTATGCTGGATAATCTTCTAAAATAGCAACTGGATACTATGGGGTCGATAATAGTCAGTTGCCACACCCCATCATTTGGCAACAAAAGCGTAAAATAGCATAAACAGCCATCAACCAGCATCAAAAAGAGATTGTTTCATCCCCCTTTCGTTGGTTAAATCCTTAGCTACACTCCATCAAAACATAGATTTGATGGAGTAAGAATGGTCAATTTTCTTGACAGATGGCTAGCCTGTAAGCGTGAAGTGTATTTGTCAATGATTGTCAATCTATACTACTTATATGTATGCACATATGCACGTGAACACACACACATACATATATATATATATAAATAAATAAGCAAAATATAATCTATATGTATATAATTGATTATAATTGTATATAATTGTATATATGCATGCCTATACATATGCATATTTTTCAACCTGTGCATCTATTATCTACCTCTCGTCTGAGGCTTCAGCTTCCAAGACGAGGTACGGGGCTTCCTCCCGCGAGACGTGTGCTTTTGGGACAGCAAGATGTACTGTATGGTCACCGTGTACGGCATGAAGGACATGAATATGATTGTAGTCTTAGTTATATATAATAAATAAATAAATAAATATATATATACACACTACTTTGAAGGAGATGAATATGATTGTAGTTATACATATATATATACACTGGTTGAATTATCCACATGTTCTTGTACATATGGATATCATGGAGTTAGGAAAGAATCAACATGTCTTGTTTGGAGTATCATTGACCTTGTTGATTGCGCATGTGTTTCTTTCGAAGACTTCCACAGTTTCGGTGACTGAATTATAATCTTCCCTATGCATTTTCCCATGTTAGTTCTTGATTGTATGTTTTTTCTATTGTTCATTTCGTCATTCAGGGCCCTAACGTTTGGTTTGAGCAATTGTTTTACCCCCCAGCGGCACCAACAAGAAGCAAACAAACAGTTGGTTGATGATTGCTGGGGGTAATTCCTGAATTTTCATGGGTAAATCACGATTTTTGCGGGTTACTGTAAAATTAAATATACTAACCGATGGCAATAAATCCCATAGATGTCCTTTTCCCACTGGCTGGGGAACAGAGGAATCTACTGACCCTTTGCAAGCAATAGGTCAGTAATGGCCCGGCCCTTGTATGAGAAATACCCTCTGGTAATTTAACATAGCTATTGAAAATGGTCATTTATAGTTGATTTTCCCATTAATAATGGTGATTTTCCATAGCTATGTTAGTTTACCAGAGGGTACTGAATATGGGCTTCCAGTTAGTTTTTGACACTGCTCGGATTTTTCTTTTGCCATGTGAAAGTCCATGGTCATTGGCTCTTTAAGTGACAACATGAATTGCCAGGGTTTTGAACTGGTTGAATTCCCTAATTTGTGATAGTTTTTCACCGGCATTTGGCTGGTGAAACCGCCGTTCCTGGTGGGAAAACTACCATTCTCCCATCATTTCATCATTTCTATAGAGTCAGCTCCAAGAAATACCATCATTTCACTACCATTTTACCATTTTACCATCATTTTACCATCATTTTACCATCATTTCTATATGTTTGTTAGTAAAACCCCACTGTTTCTATCCATTTTCTGCCCAAATTCCAGATTTTCTGCTGGTCGACTCTAGCCAGGTCTTCCTGACCCTTCAATTCCTCCTGGGCCCAAGCATCGAAGCCGCCATGGCGCGAGCCAAGTCGGAGGGAGCCGCAGAGCCTAAGGAGAGCTGCTCGGATTTCACCGGATGGGATTTCACCGGGAAAACGATGAGTAAAACTTGGCTTTCACCGATATTGATTTCAATTGATGACATAGGTACAGTAGATATCAGTAGATGACCAGAGATGATGGGATAATCGTTTTAACCGTGGTTGATTTTTTTTGGGGGATACTGGTGATGTGATTTAACAAGCACTGTACTGGGCCCAATGCTCATGATGTTGGAGCAATCCCCTAGGTCCGGTGGCCAGCTATGTCTTGCAATGCGAGGAGCTTTTAGGTGCGGATTGGCTGATCTGGCCATGGGGTAACTGGCAATTTTTCATCTGGGAAATGGGAAGATCATGAATCACCACTGGGATTACTGTACCAATAATGGGGTATATTTTGGATGATAATGGGGGAATAAGAACCAATATATATATATATATATGAGATACAGTCAAAGTAAGCGTAGACTACTTCAGCAGGGGAGGGTCCAGTCGTGTTGAGAAAGTGCACCAAACCATTGAAAGCGATAGGACCCCCCAAAAAAACGATAACTTGTAACCATATGAGAGTGCATTGAACTTGGTGTAAACCAAGCAAGTATTGTTGCGTGCCTTCACGCGATAGGCAAAATTGATGAAAAAGATTCAACCTGCAGTGCCCACGTTTCTTCCAGTTGCCATATCATTTGTTGTCCAATTCGAATTTCGACTTTCGTTGTTTCCTTTTCTTTTTCTTTCCTTCTCTTTTCCTTTTAAAGCTAAATGCAATTGAATTCTGAACTAAATCAAGTTTGATTTTGATTCAATGCTGAATTCCATTTATTCCAGTTTATTTCCTTTTTGTTTGATTTGTCCTTTCTTCTTCCTTCGTTTCCTTTTCTTGTTCCTTCCTTTCGTTTTCCTTTTATTTTTTCAATTGTCCTTTTGTTCCACGTTCCTCTTTCGTTTCCTTTCTTGATCATCAAAGTGTTCTAATTTAGCGATAACCTTTTGTTGAAAAAGGGACCCGGACGAGGGATAGACTGATTTGATCCCAACAAGAAGAAGGCTCAACAAAAAAGTGAACAGGTTCTCAACACTAGGCCATCAGGTTGTTTTGAGACTTGGGGAGCCTAGTGCACTTCTTCATAGCTACAAACGCTTCTCTATTGAAACGATGAGGTCCCAGCTTCAATTTCTGAAGCTTTTGAGCAGGGACGTGTGGCGTTTTCTGACGCCATGACTTAATCAAACAGGGACAAGGGCGAGGTGACCCTTTTTTGTTTTCAGAAATAGTGATCTTATAACCGTTGGGAACCATTGATCTTGATTACTGTCTTTCTAGTTTGGAGTTTTATTTTGTAACGCATATCCTCTCTTAGGAAAGAATTAGGAACGTGCTTAGATAGCTCCCCAACACGGTTGCAAACGCGCTTAGACAACGAGCGCCCCTTAATCCACCGCCGGCAGTAAAGCGATAGGCCCCCCCCCAAAACCGATAGCTTATATTTTTAACCAGGCGTAAACAATTGATTTTGACGGCGACTCATATATATATATACGCGTATATATGCCAAGGAGCTAGCAGCTAATCAATATAACATTAGTTAGGAAAACAGGATGATCTCTTGGGACTTAAGAGTCGACAATGGAGATTATCACGAAAGCTAGCGTCAGCTAGCTGGAGTCTTCTTGCTTTAGCAAGTATTCCGGGGGCTGCTCAAGGACATCACAAATTTTTCACGCGAAAGGCCCCCCCCCCACCACCATCACCATCATCAGCATCATCAGCATCATCGTCATCATCGTCATCATCGTCATCGTCATCGTCATCGGTTTCGTCATCGTCATCGTCATTGGCATCGTTCTCGTCATCGGGATCATCATCATCATCATCATCATCTCCTCCTCCTCCTTATCATCCTCCTCCTCATCATCATCCTGATCATCTGCCGCATCCGCTTCATCATCATTATCATCATCATCGTCATCACCATCATCATCGTCATCATCACCATCATCATCGTCATCATCAACATCATCATCACCATCATCATCATCATCATCATCATCATGAGCATCATCATCACCATCATCATCATCATCACCATCATCATCATCATCGTCATCATCATCATCATCATCGTCATCATCATCACCATCATCATCATCATCATCATCATCATCACCATCGTCATTGTCAGTGTCATTGTCTTCGCCATTGTCATCGTCATCGTCATTGTCATCGTCACCGTCATTGTCATTTTCAGCCGTCATCGTCGTTGTCAGCGTCAGCGTCATTGTCATTGTCATCAACTTTGTTATCATCATCATCACCATCATCATCATCATCATCATCATCATCCTCATCCTCATCATCATCATCACCATCCTCATCGTCATCATCGGCATCAGGTTCGATCCCCCTGGTCCCCCCACGAGCTTCCCGAGAGGAGACTTCCGACTGGTAGAGGGTCAGCATCCTCACTTTCATCTTCATCCCATTGATGCCCGCTGAAACATGCCGCAGCTGCTCAGCAACAAAAACAAGGTGGTGAACAAAGAGATTTGGATAGGCATCCTCTCTCATGAGATCTGGTTGAGTTTCCAGTTTCTCACACTACCATAGGACCGTAGGGTTTGGTTGGATTTGCAGAAACATGTTCCACCAATGTGCAAAGGTCAACGATCCTCCTCGGGGTTTTGACTTTGTCGTTTGATGGGGAAAGGGAAGAAGCCATGTCACCGGAAGAAGCCATGTCACCGGCAACGAGCCGCTAGGCAGCAGGAAAGTATTAGGCAAGAGCAATGTTTTTTTGGGGCCAAAGGCGGAGAGGTGGAAAGTTGCATTGTCATGTTTTTTTTGGCCAAGGATGAACAACGTTTTGGACATTTCTTGGTCCATGCTCGCTTCCGGAATCTGATGTGTTGTGCCTGCATCGTTTGTGTTTCACATTGTACATTGATTGGCATTCCTGGGCTCTACGGACAGACTACTACTCATATGGATTCATCGTCTGCGAGTCGTAGAGTTGTCGGCGCAAGCATGGATTTGCCTCGGAATCTCGGGCCGCGGACCGCGACCTGCCTCCGCTTACTTTTTGGCAAAGCGTCCGAAGCCCAGCCTCTTAGTTTCATTTAGTTGCTCCTCCAGATGTTGCCAGCTTTTTTTTTCCCAGTTTTTCGCTCAGGGTCGTGGCCGCAATTCAAGCCGAACAACGTCTCCTCGGCACTCCCGAGGCGTCTCCAGGGGCGTCCCTGCCTCTTTTTTTTCATTTCTTCTTCTTTTGTTTTCAACCACTGCCGCACGGCGTGATGAACACTGCGGAAGTGCGCGGCTGGCTCTGTAAGGTCCAGCAGATCCTGCAGACACTTGTCTGCCTCCTCACCTAAGTTGACTGCATGTGTTTGTTTCCTTCCTGGCCGCTTTTCCCTTTCTCCTCAGGATTTGGCAAGTGGATGCCCCATGATTGGATGTCTTTCCTAGCCAATGCACAAGTTTGGTATACATAGTTTTACTGGCTAAACCTTCATGTAGTGTGTAGTGTAGTTTAGTGTAGTGGTGGTGTAGTATGGTGAAGCGGAGTGTAGTGTAGCGTAGTGGAGTTGTAGTTGTAGTTGTCTTGTAGTGCAGTTGTAGCTGTAGCTGTAGTTGATGTTGTTGTAGTTGTAGTTGTAGCTGCAGTAAAAGTTGTTCTTGCAGTTGTAGTTGTAGTTGTAGTGGTAGTGTAATGTGGTGAAGTGGTTTAGTGTAGTGTAGTGGGGTTGTCGTTGTAGTTGTAGCTGTCGTTACAGTTGGTAGTTGGCGAGCCTACTTTTCGACCCTCTGGAGCCCCAAACCATTGGAAAAACACAGTGTTTCGTTATTCTTCTACCTTTTCGCGCACCTACATCTTCTTTCTTCTGACTGCTGACTCTTTCTCTTTTCTGTCTTCTCCGGTCTTCTTGCTTCTTCTCTTCTTTTCTCTTCTTTTCTCTTCTCTTCTCTGCATGGCTCTTCCCACCTCTGCTTTTTCATCTGCCCATATTGTCGGAAGTTTGACTTCTAAAATTCCTTCAAGTGTACATAGAAACTCCAAAGGCGAACAAAAGTGCCTCAGGCCCCTGAGGCCAAAAAACTCCGCATGGGTTTTGCTGGTGGGTTAAAAATGCCTCTTGGAAAGCTAACAACACCTCAAGCACAAGTTTTTACCAAAGCATTTGGGCTCTCCATGACCAATTTTGCAGTTGCAAAGCTCACAGCTAGGGACCAAACCCCTGACAAACAGCCACACATACGGCTAAGGATTTCCCTATGTAAGAAACGCTGCAAGAAAAGCAATGCAGAAAACAAGCCCTACAGTGCAGCATATGTTTTCACAGTTGCACTGTTCAAGCGTTTGCTTTCATCGACATTGAGTGACTTGGGTTGCCGCTTTCAACAAAGTTTGACAAGACGAATAAAAGCTAGAAGAATCGCAAAATCCGTGATAAAAGCTTTTGGACATGTTTCCGGCTAGATTTGGACCTCAATTTTCAGAGTCCGTCCTTTTTCGCCGTTTTCCCGCCCTTTTCCGCCGTTTTCTGTCCTTTGAATTTCCTATTTTTCCATGTTTTCCCTAGTTTACCTTTGTTCTTTTCATGGCAACAATTTTTGTTGTATATATATACTTGAAGTAAACTTCACTCATTTCCCAAATTTGCATGGGAGGTGCCAAATAACTGCGTTGTTTGCACCTGCATTGGCTCGGTGTCAAAACCAGAGCCCAAGGGATACCGCAAGCGATGGGAAGAGCAAAGGCAAAAGCGGAAGCAGCAAGAAGCCCGAATCCAAGAGAGGCTGGAGGCGCCGTGGAGGATCAAAGAAATGTGTGAGCTCCAGGACCAAGTTCCGGCTGCGTTGCTCTAGGGGGCGGTGATTATGACGGTGACCTCGGGCCTCCCGTTCTACCGGTTCAGGCGTCTTCGCCAGCGGTGCCATTTACACCGCCTTCACCGACATCGCCAGCCTCGCCCACCTCCCCCGTGGCACCGCCTTCCCCCGAGCCTTTGACGCCGATGTCCCCAGCGTCGCCCAACTCCCCGGCTGAAGAGCCGTGCCACCTATGGGATGAGGCGGCCATCCATTCAGATGCGCCAACCTACCCAGCACCCACACCCGCGAAGCGGCGCATTGGAAAGGTGGACGACTCAGAGAGGAGCCGGCAGCATGCTCTGCTTGTGATTTGGGCAAGTTCCAGGTGTTGAAAATATCAACGACAGTATTATTCTGTTTTATTGAGCGTGAATTTTCGATTTGTGTGACAAGCCCTTGGGTCTAAATGCAGGATGCTCAGCATGGACTGGTGCGCTGTGATCCCCGACATCTTGGAGGATTCACGCCTAAAGCGGGAGCTGCAATGCAACATTTTGCTCAGCGTTGATTGGGGCATGAAAGGCGCCAAGCCCTCAATCATGAGCCTTTACAGCAGCACCCGCGTTGAGGATGTTCACCTCTGACCTTGCCCTTTAATTTAGAAATCATGCATGGCGGCCGCGACCTGCCTGAATTCGTCGCTGCGCGCGCGGAGATCGAACGGCATGTAAAAAGGGTACAGCTGACGCCGTCGCCACTTACAACCATTCCGCAGTACAAGCGTGTACAGGCATCATTGCTTGACAACTCCAGCGCCGCAATTTCGGGGCTTCCTCGCTGCGATGGCAGCAGAGAAGGATAGATAGACAGACAGACAGACAGAGAGATAGATAGATAGATAGATAGATGGATTGATGGAAAGATGGAGAGATGGATAGATGGATAGATGGATAGATGGATAGATGGATAGATGGATAGATGGATAGATGGATAGAGTTGATAGAGTTAATAGAGTTGATAGAGTTGATAGAGTTGATAGAGTTGATAGAGTTGATAGAGTTGATAGATGGATAGAGTTGATAGATTCGATAGAGTTGATAGAGTTGACAGATGGATAGAGTTGATAGATGGATAGATGGATAGATGGACAGAAGGATAGATGGATAGACGGATAGATGGATAGATGGATAGATAGATTAGATAGATGGATGGATGGATGGATGGATGGATGGATGGATAGATGGATAGATAGATAGATGGACGGATGGATAGATAGATAGATAGATAACTAGATCTGTAGATAGGTAGATAGGTGGATAGGGCGATAGGTAGATAGATGTGTTGGTTGATAGATTGAAAAGCGGTGAATAGATACATGGAAAGGGGACAAAATCTCCACCCTTTAAAAAATGTAAGTTTAAGGGATGGGAGGGAGTTTTTTTTCTCATACAGTTTGACTCAGCAGCATTTATTGTATGAACTTATTCCTGTGGAATTTTGGAAGGTGGTCTAAAAAGGTGGGGTATGCCCCCAATACATTTTCAGTATTTGGCTTCAAAAACTTAATAAAAAATGGGGAGCCGGTTTAAGACATGTAGTTGCAAGGCCATAGATCTTTGATGATATGGGGTTTCCCAGGGGAACCGTACCAAATAACACAACAGTTTCGAGGCCCCTCCCCCTGAAATCGGAATTTGCGTCTGCGCCTGACCAGTGGGCCAACAGCAGTTTCATATTGCACTTTCATTTTGCATGAAGGTTGTTGCTCAGCCTCATTTATTTTTCGGTGCAGTTTTCAACAATTTCAACGGGCTAAGCGGCATTGAAAGGATGTTTTTTTTGAGGGGGCCCTGTGTTTAGCTTTCAAGTATTTCCCGCGATCCTTTGCATGTTTGCTTCGAAATTCACCGCAACACAAACCGAACCTCAAAGCTTCGTGGAAAACAGTGCAAATGTCGACGGAGTGGAGCAGACAACGGCCCATGGATGTACCATGATGTATCCCGGCATCCCTTTTTTCGATTGTTTTTGTGGTTCAAACAGCACCCACCCCTTACTTTTATACATTTGCAATGCTTAAACACAAACCACATAGTCCACCCTAGATTTTATACATGTGCCATCGCCTCATGTGATTCTGATTAGTTCAGTTGAAGATAGTGATAGTCCCCCTATGTTTCATACATTGTAAAATTCCTTGCTTGCCATGAATCGAGGGTTCATAGTAGCAGCTCGCCGCCGAAAGGAATACGTTTCTGGGGTTTGCCAAATATTGATTTGTTCTGCTACAGGGCAGGTCCCCCATGTCACTTCTGTTTGGCGCAAACCTTGACCACCTGCCCCACCGGATTTTGAATACATTTGATATAAATATATGAGTTGGGAGGGGGTGTATGTAGACGGAAGGCAGGGGCATAAATGATTAATAAATAAACAAATGAATAAAATAAATAAGTAGATCAATGAATAAATACATACATACATATATATATATTATATATACTATGTAAATATATATATAATTATATAATATTTCAAACAATATATACATATGTATATGTGTATCATATTTGCGTGTGTGTGTATGTGTGTGTATGTTTGGATATCCTTATATTTACTATTTATTTTTCACTGTACATAGCCTAACATGGTATCCAAACAGCATGTGACTGGCACCAAAAAGGTGAATCGGTCGACGACTTTTCCAAAGAGGTCATAGTTGGGTTACGGGACTGGACATGTCAACTGCGTACCCCCCCAAGAAGTTCAGTTGAATGGCTGCCAATTTTGTCGAATTTTGGTTCTGCAAATTTGCGGTTGTTTATCCAGTTGAATAGGGCCTTATAGGGGGTCGCCGGATAAGGTCGCATCGCTTTACGATTTATGGCCATCAAACAAGTTGTTTTCCTAGCCACCCAATTTTGGGAACGCATCTTATTCCAGAATATTTCAGACAAAATCCTGAGATAACCCACAGGAAATGTTGACTTTCTAATTTTGCACAAACCAACGACAAGACCCAAAAGGTAAGATTAAGTGGGATTACCTATTCACAACACATATCAAACATGACAAAAACCCGTGGTCGTCTGGGTCTTGAATTGAATTTTTGATCCATACCATTTTTTTTTGCAAGAAAAAAACAGGTTTGTTCAGCCAGCAGCGCTTAAACATGGAACTTCTTTGAGCGGGATTAACCCGAACATAGCAGGGGATACAAGCTGGTGAGTGGCTCAAACAAACAGGCAACTTGAAGGGTGCCCCTTCCCAGCACCCCCCTGTTTTTTGGGTTCAGTAAACGCGACATGGTTTGATGGTGTTTGGCCCCTCATAATTCTTGGCAACGCCTGAATTGTTGGCGGGTGTGACTTCTGAGATCACAATTTTTGGGGTGAGGAAACTACCCTCTGGCAAATTAACATAACTATGGAAAATCAACATTTTTAATGGGAAAACTCACTATAAATGGCAATTTTCAATAGCTATGTTAGTTTACCAGAGGAGGTGTGGTCATCATACCCCTTGACAACTGGGTTTGTTACAGGATTCTTGCAGGAACGAGGCCCGAGAAGGATGTTTGTTGGCTATTTGTTTGGTCGGGGGTTCGCTTGGAGTGCCGGAAAGTGGATCGCTTTGACCGCCGGAAAGTGGATCGCTTTGACCGCCGGAAAGTGGATCGCTTGGAACGCCGAAAAGTGACACGCACAGACACACAAGAGGGACATAGCGCTATAGCTACATATAGACACAGAGGCATAGACATATAAATGGACACATTCATACGTGCCTACATGCTGAAGCACTGAAGCACGCACGTAGTGACATTGGTAGATGCACGCAGGTACACATTCCAGGCGATCTGCCTTCCGGCCCGAAATCAGACAGTTAACCGAACCCGTTTCCCAGTCCCGTGTCCCCAAGTTAAGCCCTGCAGGTCTGATTCTGGTTCTGATTCACCATGCTTGTCCCCTAAACCTACCCCATTCCCAGTCCCAGCCACCCACCTGTCCGTTAAACCCACCCCATGTCCCAGTCCCAGCCACCTGCCCTGAAACGCACCCCATGTCCCAGCCCGGTGTCCCTGCTTGTCCCAGCCCCCTGTCCCCAAGTTACGCGGCTGTGCGGATTGACTCGCACATGTCAAGGGCAGCGCTTTCTTGTCCACACCTCCCCATACGTGGTGGGTTGTCTTTTGCGGGAACACATATACAAACCCGTCCCCAAGTTAAACCCTACCTAAAGATGTGATTCTTTGGTTCTAATCCACCATGCTTGTCCCCTAAACCCACCCCATGTCCCAGCCCCGTGTCCCGATTTGTCCCCCAAACCCGCCCCATGTCCCAGCTCCGTGTCCCCAAGTTAAACCCCAAAGGTCTCAGTCTCTTGTGCTTTAAGTGATCCACTTTTTGGTGCTCTAAGTGATCTGGTGCTCTAAGTGATCCGCTTTCTGGTGCTCTAAGTGATCCCCTAACCTACTTGCTTCGAGTCGACCCGTGAAAACGAAATCCTGTGGTTCTTGGGGTTTGTCTTCGTCCTCATCAACAAGTGATGTCAACTCTGGATTAATCAACCCCTGCTTCATGAATCATGCGGTTCAATTTCTGATAGTACGGATTGGCAATGTATGTATAGATATAGAATATATAGATTCTTTAATCACTGTTTGGAGGTGGCCAAAAAACAACTAACTAGTAGCATTTTGTTCTGAATTGGATTAACCCCACCGCTTGTTCTCATGCTGTTCGATCCTTGTGACTTCTGATCCGGGTGGTGGTTTGCAAAGTGTTGTCCGGATAACTTCAATATACCCAAATCATTAATTATTGCTGCGTCGACCTTGGGCGGGATATTTGAACACATTTTTGTAGCAATAAATGGCCCCCTTTGGTTATGTCAAAATAGCTATTGAAAATTGCCATAGAAATAGTTGATTTACCTATTAAAAATAGTGATTTTCCATAGTTTTTTGTATGTTTACCAGAGGGTACATGGTGATATTTGACTGCCCAAAACTGCCTGATCTGCAGTCAGGATCGCCGCATCCCACTGCTGGCTGAAGGCGCATCCGGGTATCTGAAAACGGATGAACAGTCGGGGGTATCATGGGAACATATACCCTCCCGTAAACCAAAAATAGCTATGGAAAATTACAATTTTTAATAGGTAGATCAACTATAAATGGGCCAATTTCCATGGCTATGTTAAATAACCAGAGGGTACATTCTTTTGTTGAGTTCACAAACCTTTGATTTCATTGTTCATAGCTTGCCAGTTTTTATCCTTCAAACTGGGGTCCAGAAAACAACTTTTATGTACAGCGAGGGGGTTGAGAACACCAACCAGTTTATGTAAAACCCAAGGTTCAACGGTTCAACTATCCAGTTTTTTTACATAAAATCCACATGCATCATTTTTTGAAATCGTACCCACTGGCACTAACACCCGACTCTCGAGACCCGGGAACATATGTTCGATGTGTTTACTTATTCTTGCGTT
>CAMXCT020006002.1:198546-271046 GCA_947184155.2 Cladocopium goreaui | reverse complement strand
CACCACATTGTGATTGTCTTACATGTCAACGATCAGATCGTGCAATGCCCAGCACGCTATACCCTTGCACTAGTCTGCCTGGCCGACGCCCTCTGAACATCAAACAAAGAGGGACAGCCGGATAGCTAGATTTGGCCAATGGCAAGCCTACAAGTGACACTGCAGTGCCAGTCCCCGTGGATCAAGCATGTTGGTGGCGGCATGCAGGGCGAAGAAAGGTAGATGCCACGTATACTAGTCTTTGAAGCGGCGAGAGTTAGGGAGCTAGAGCACCAGTTCAAACATTTCACTGGGGCAGCGCCAAGTGGAGGTACTTTTATGTGTAAAGCGCGGTTTCTTGGTCTTTGCCTCGTCACAAAAAAACTTTGATATTTTTGATGATATTCCTGACATCCCCTGTGGGTTGATTTCGCGTTGCCCGACGCAACGTTCCAGGTTCATCGATCATACGGGTATGGGTCAAAATTCAAGATGCATGGGGGCACAAGTTTGGTCCCTTTGGTGTTGACCATCTGGTTGCCTAATTTCGTTCAACAGGGCCGCGCCAGCCATACGAATCTCGCCAGCACTGCTGAAGGTTCTTGCCTTTCGTCTCCAGACGGCATCTTCAGGCCTGGCATGTGGTGACGCGGCTCCGTGATGGCGAACTCATGGGTGCAGATTCGCAACCAGTAGTGGCCAGTAGAAGCTTCAATGAAGGGGATGAAAGGGAAGTATGATTGGTTGTTTCGATCCTGGGGGTAGCAGCGTGCCCACAAAATCGTTTGAGAATATTACATGGTACCAAGTATGTGCATGCGGCAGTGCATGCGCACGTAGATGTATGTGTCAAGGCACACGTGTACGTAACGGATTACTGCTCAAACTTCAGGTGTGAGATGAAAAACATCCGGTTCCGCCACAAGACGAACTAGTTATTGGCGATATGCTCTTGGAGAAACCCGCGTGGAAACCCAAACCAAAGCCCCATGTATGGAAAGCGGTCATTTTCCACCAGTATTGAAATAAATTCCGACATAAAGATTGGTGTTCAATGATTTTATGTTTTTTTCCCGGGGATTTCCTTTCATATAGATTGTGATTAAAACAGCATTTTCGTGGTTTTTCCCTTCTCAAGACGGTGATGCGTTGGCTGATGCTTCATTATGGATTTTCCAGCGCATTTGGATTTGGATCAGAACCTGCTAGACTATGCCATATTTTGGGGGGATGAGCATCCATCCAAATTATTTTGGTGTTCACCCGAGGTACAGGGTTTGGCCCATTCCCAAGTTGTCCATAATATCAGTGCCCAAGTCGCGGGCAGGTGACGGCCTCGCCCTACGATTCCTCTGAGCCGCCCAACAAGCAATGCTTCGAAGTGGTCAACTGGAGCCGCTAGGGCTGGCGTTTAACCAGCAAAAACACGAACTTAACCAGCACATGCATGGTTCACCCATGAAAAACGCGTAAAAACAATACACACCCATATTGTATCAACTAATGTTTACTTCGAGTGTGACATAGTAAAAATATGAAAAACTATTTCAACATAAAAGAGCATATACACATACGCACATGCACACACACATACACACACATAAATACATACATACATTAATTACATCACATACATTACATACATCACATACATTACATACATTGCATTACATACATGACATACATTACATTACATACATTACATGCACTACATTCATTGCATACATTGCATACATTACATGCGTTACATACATTACATACTTTACATACATAGATAATAAATACATTAGATTACGTACATTACATACATTACATACATTAGATTACATACATTACATACATTTCATACATTACACACATGACATGACATGACATTACACTACATTAAACATATTCCTCTGGTGAACTCAATCCAGATTATTCTCCCTATTGCTACGCTGAGTTTTGCAATTGCTTGAGGCAACAACCCCATCTCCGTGGCGGGACATCGCCTGGAGGAAGGGCAGAAACGCATGGCGCAGGTGCCATCATCGCAGATCCCGGATCTCGGATCCGCGTGGTCAAATTCTGACAGAACGAACGAAAAATGGGGATTTACCCTTTAGTAAAATAATGTCCAGATATTATGGCTTCATATCCGCATAAACTACCCTCTGGTAATTTAATACAGCTATTGAAAATGGCCATTTATAGTTGATTTACATATTAAAAATGGTGAGTTTTCATAGCTATGTTAGTTTACCAGAGAGTATCCGGATACAACATGATTGAAACAACCAAAATGCTCATTTGTGAAATTAAAATGGTGATTTCAGCAGTCAGGAATGGTGATTATCAAAAATGGTGATTGACATGGAATTTTCAACAACCATGTTGACAAAATAGGGTATATTGGTACATGATGCAAAAAAACAGGTCTGAAATTTGAAGCCACCAAGGATGTTTTTTTTTCCCCACCTGCCAGGTGAGGGTTGTTAGATTTTATCAGAGCTGTTCTCCTCCTCCTCCTCCGCCTCCTCCTCGCAGTCCAGATCCCAGTGGGCACAGCCGCCGGACCTCCACCGCGAGTTGCAGATCGCAGTGGGCACTGCTGGACCTCAACCGCGACTTCCAGGTCGCAGTGGGCACTGCCGGACCTCAACCGCGACTTCCAGATCGCAGTGGGCACTGCTGGACCTCAACCGCGAGCTCCAGATCCCAGTGGGCACTGCCAGGCCTCAACCGCGACTTCCAGATCGCAGTGGGCACTGCCGGACCTCAACCGCGACTTCCAGATCGCAGTGGGCACTGCCGGACCTCAACGGGAAGAAAAGATGTCAGATAGAATGTCAGAAGATATGCCAGATAGAATGCCAGAAAGAATGTCAGAAAGAATGTCAGAAGATATGCCAGATAAAATGTCAGATAGAATGCCAGAAGATATGCCAGAAGATATGTCAGATAGAATGTCAGAAGATATGCCAGATAGAATGCCAGAAAAAATGTCAGAAGATATGCCAGATAAAATGTCAGATAGAATGCCAGAAGATATGCCAGATAGAATGCCAGAAGATTTGCCAGATAGAATGCCAGAAGATATGCCAGAACATATGATGCCAGATAGAATGCCAGAAGATATGTCAGATAGAATGCCAGAAGATTTGCCAGATAGAATGCCAGAAGATATGTCAGAAGATATGCCAGAACATATGCCAGAAGATATGCCAGATAGAATGCCAGATAGAATGCCAGAAGATATGTCAGATAGAATGCCAGAAGATTTGCCAGTAAGAAAATGTATAAATGTCATGGTGGGGATCATTCGAAGTGAAGTAATTTGAACCATCAGAACATAGGTAAGAAAAAATGCCTCTCATTCAAAATCATTGGGTCGCATTTCCCTTAAAGATTCATTACCCAAACAAAACCTTGGTTTGATATTGGATCTATTCACTGGGGGGCCACTTACGGGAATATTTGATGTTGGGATGAGATTTCTTCCAGGCACCATCACGCACCAACAGATTTGGGGGCAGGATCCAGTTTCCGGTGAAGAAACAGAGCTACAAATTTTCCGGTAAGTTTTAAACCAGCAAATATTTGGCAAAGTCTTGAAAGGAAACCGGGAAACCATTTTTGATTTGAGATGTGGTGCAGGTTTTGGTTTCAACCCGCGATAGGTTTTGGCAGCTTGTGGTTGGGGTAAAAAAATATCAAGAACGGTGGGCATCTAGCACAAGCCGATGGGAAGCGTACACCGAATCCCAAAGGTTGGTTAACACTGTATGCCCTCTGGTAAGCGTAGCTAAAAAGCAATGGAAAATGGCCCATAGAAATAGATGGTTTTACCTATTAGAAATGGTGTTTTTTTTTTTTTTTAAATAGCTGTTTTGACATAACCAGAGGGTAAAGTTTCCAAGTCGAGGTTATGCCCGAGAGTATTGTTGGTGTTGGGGTCTGGACGTTCTGCACTGGGAAAACCATTGGGCCCAAGATAGTTTCTTCGACTCGCAATCCTTGTGTTGACCCCATTGACACTCCTATGATTCCTATGATATCCTATGATATGGGTCTGATAGCCTCTGGTAAACGTTTACATAACTATGGAAAATCACCATGTTTAATGGGAAAATTCACTATTTCTATGACAATTTTCAAGTTCGCAAACTGTAACAAATTACCAGAGGGTAGGGTGTTCCCAACATTTGATGCGCATTTTTTTCATCATTTCCCACCAGGTGGGAGACACCATCGAACTGCTTGGGGAGGCACTCGAAAGAAAACCGCCGACTGGGGCGCCAGTGTCAAGGTTTTCCACCAAGGAACGGGCTAAGATGTTCAGCCAGATTCTAGGGGTTTCTAATGAGGCGTATGGTTTTTTTGGTTATTAGTTTTGATTGTGTTATGTTTATAGTTTTGGCGTTTTTTTTTTCAGTTCGGCTTTTTGCTTTTCGATTTTGGTTTCTATTGTTTTCTGGTCATGGTCCCAACGAGAAAAGCATAGCAGGCGTGGTAGTTTTACACAGCGGACAATCACAATTTCAATAGGTAAATTAGCTATACATGGGCCATTTGAAAATCAATTTTTCATCCATTTTCCATATACTGAGTTACTGCAGTTGAATTAGCAGTTGGCATGTTCTTTCCTCCATGTCGAATCCCACTGTAGACCCAGGCGCCATGGCCATTGTATCGCCAGGATGGACGAGGCGGAGTTGCCCCGTACTTAATCTTCCGTCCAGCGCTCGGAGGGGTCCGACTCAAAAAGCCACGGCGGGGGCCATGAAAAAAATTGAACAACTCGATTTGCATCAATTTTTTCAGAGAAACACCAAATTCGATGAGAACATCATTTTCCCAGAGTGTTTTTTTTTGGTTTCCTGAGTAGGTCTACCCCTAGTTATCCATTTTCATGGGATTTTCCATCATCAACCAAGCAGCTATTGGGGTACCCCCATGGTGAATCCTTGATTTTGGACAGGGACTCACTTAATGCATCCAAGTGGCAATGTTTAATGCCAAACCTGTGGATGGTTGACGGCGTTTTTCAGTCATTTTACTCATGTTTAATCTTTCATGATGTGGGAGATCTATATATGAAACAACCAGTACCCTCTGGTAAACTAACATAACTATGGAAAATCACCATTTTCAATGGGTACATCCACTATAAATGGCCATTTTCAACAGCAAACTGTTAAATTACCAAAGGGTAAACATGTTTAAACTTTCATGATTCAGTGGTGATGATGCCTCAAGTTTTCAAACATAGCTGACTGAACAACCATGCGGTCCAGAAGTGAAAAATCACTCCGCTTCAGTTGATCCACCAGAAAAGTCACTGACCCCACGAACTGGAATGAGTGTCTTACGAACCATGATTGTTCACTGTTCTAGTTGCTAGCATCACTTTCATCCCCCAATTTCTTGTTGGTTGCAGTTGAATTTTCTTTCTTATTCTAGCTTAGAATTTTGCACCTTTTGGCAGTTTCAACATCCTGATCCAGGTCCAAAATGTACAACGGTGCACCTCGAAATTGGACACTAGACAGATGGGAAAAATAGGATGAACCGATGAGTTTTTGCAGTGATACTGATACCTGTGCAAACGGCATTCAGCATGATATTTTCCAAGGTACCCTCTGGTAAACTAACATAGCTATGGAAAATCACAATTTTTAATGGGAAAATCCACTATAAATGGCCATTTTCAATAGCTACGTTAAATTACCAGAGGGTATCCCAGAGGTGAAAAGTCCTGGTTGAATCCCATGGAGAGGATGTCATGGACCATGGCATCCATGACATCCCTGACATCGACAGCCGATGGCCAACATATGGCAACCACGTTACCACGGCAACCGTTGCCGATGTTGTTGGCTACATTTGGCTACTCACCATGGTTTTCCACCAAAATGTTGATGTACAAGAAAACACGGCTCAACCATACTTAATCTTCATATTCAGCACCGTTCTTAAGAGTGGCTAACATGCCGTAACATATGGTATCTCTGTATGGCTTTATCTATAGATGTCCCATTATATTCCCATGTTTGTTGGTTTATAACCCCCATAAAATTACACAACTTCGGTTTACTGTTCCGGTCCAACTATATCCACATTCTATCTCCATTCTATCCCCATATTTTAGTCGATGAACAGTTTGGTTACTTGGACGTGCATCCCAGTTAGTAAGTGTTTTAAAACCCATGATAACGTGTATATTACTGTAATATGTATGCAAATATAGATAACCATACGCACATATATAATTACATGCATATATACCGCATGTAAGCCATATAATTACATATGTATATAAATATTTACATGTTTATATGCATGTGTGTGTATATATATATATAAGAGCCACATATAGTTGGGTTACATCATGGCTACCACCCACTTACTAACTGACCCCGTGCTTCACCAACTTCCCCAAGCCTTGCTCCACGCATCAGGTCTGCTGTGGCTGGGTGCCGGGCGTTCCAACCTGTCGCTCGCGAGTCGCAGTACGCTGCTGCCGGCGGGCGCCATCTTCAAAGATCGCTTCAAGGCTGTGACGTTTCGGGGGATGGTGAAAAGTGATGAACATCAGCATTTTGAAAGATATGGCGCATTATTGGTTGCATTATTATCATCATAGTAATAACTATTATGCATTTATTATCTTTGTTACACACACACACACACATGTATATATATATATCTCTCTCTCTATCTATTGGTATGTGTCTTTATAACATTATGTGTATATATTACGTGTATATATATATATTATAAATCATGGGGATTGAATGGGATATTAATGGGAGCTTACAACCACCGATACAGTTATGAATGGATATTCAAGGGAAGATTTGTGCCACACCCAGCAAGACCAACTTGGGGGTGACAATGGGATTGCTGGATACGAAGCCGCAGATTGGGTCGAAATTTGGATTTGGGCTTTGGGTTTCAATGTTCAACTTGGGTAACTTGGGTGATTTGTGTCAATATTCTGATCAACAACCCAAATTACAAAAACAATCTGGATTGTAGCCTCTGGTAATCAAATATGAATGGAAAATCCATCAATTTATAGATATTCATAGGATTTCATAGGTACATTTTCCATTCAAAGGCCCTTTTTTTATGGAGGATTTGCCCGCCATGTTTGCCCCGTGCGGAGGCAGATGGTCAGCGGGAGCCGTTCGGAGCTCGTCCGGCTCGTCCGTTCGGACCTTGAGAATCGCCCATTTTTAATGGAAAGTAATCTTCCAACCCTTATTTGCTAGGGTCTATGTTAATTTACCAGAGGGTAGTTTGAAGATGATTAATATAGATATATATATATACACAGTATATCAGTACAAATACTGTATAATATATATATATAAATCTTAGTATTATGGGATGTTAGTTTTGTAATTCAACAATTAATATTAATGAGATTATGATTTTGCATTGTTGGATTTGCTGAAGATTTTAATCTTTTTTACGAATGGTTAAGACTCACTTAATTCCTGGGGAATCTGCTGGGATTATTCATGAATAGTTGCATTATTTTAAAGTAAATCTGTCAGACAACGGTGGGAATAGCCAACACCAATTGGGATTGTTAGCCACAAAAGATGGTATTTGGATGTATTTGGGGTCTGAACCAAACTTGGGCTCTCCAAAAGATCGGGTGAACAACAGCGCCCTTGGTCCGACCTTTGATTTGACCTTTGATCAAACCGTCCAAAAGTCTGGGGCATCAAATAAGAATTTTTGGACTAGTCTGATTGCCGCCTTGTTGACCATACTCAACTTGATCGTTCCCAAATGGTTTCAGCACTTCATCAACTCGTTGTGTTCTCAACGGAGGGACTATTTTTTGGGGGGCGGACTACAGTAGGTTTAAAAAAAATGTGTGGATGCCATCATGGATTCGTTTCAATGACCACAGTGACCACAGTGACCCTCCAAGGGCTCCAAGGGCTCCAAGGGCTCCAAGGGTACAGCCCATCATTCGCCAGCGACGCCGAGGCCATTTCAGCTAATCCTGGCTGGAACTGCCGTGGTGAAGGCGTGGGCCATAGCCATAGCTGCCATAGCTGCCGTGGACCCAGCTGGTGAACCCCAAAATAGGTCCAAATCCATAGATGTCCCAAATGCCCATTGGTTGGTTGATTAATAGAGCCCTTTAACAACAGGTAAATGATGATAGATGGTATACCAGCTCCCGGCCCCTCTATTTTTACCAGACGGACATTATTGTCCAAATCATGAATAGATCCATAGCACCCAAGACTTTTTACCCTACTTAATTCTAAACCATACTAAAGCAGGTGTTTTGTTTGGGTGGTGTTTAAGATTATACATTAATTAGTGGTGTCATTATTTGATGGGTACATCTCAATAAACCATCATTATTCACGGAGAAATGGATAAATCCCAATAAACCACCATCTTTTTCTGCTTAGATCAGATGACATATCCATAGTCATTCCACTAAATCATACTGAACCAGGTCAATGGCCATTTCAGGAACCTAAATTGGAGGTACCTACCATATATAAGGCCTATGTAAGGGAATATTCCAACAAAATATGGCCTTATATATGGTGCAGTACCTCCATTTTAGGATCCTGAAATTCCCATTGACTATAATTGTCATTATTATGATCATTATTGTCAATTTCCATATTATTAATGGTACAGTACCTCTATTCCCATTGACCAGGTGTTGAAGAAAATCGGTTTCCAGCGACATTTTCCGGGCTGCAGGGCCTCCCACAGTCCTGGCGCGTGGTGGATGGGCTGTCCACAGGTCGCAGATGTTGAAACCTGAGAGGTTGGGAGGTCACACTGAATTAACTATAATCATACATCATGTGACTATATGTATGTATGTATGCACACACACACACATATATATATATATGTATATGTATATGTATGTGTATATATATATATGTATATATATGTATACATACATATATATATATATGTATATATATATGTATATATGTATATATATATATGTATATGTATGCACGTTGTCACCAGCAGTTAGGATATGTGTTGGTTTATCAAGTCCTCAATTAATATGGATTTGAGCATCATCTATAGAGAATTCAAACATGTTTTGTCCATCAGTCGCCCAGGGTTTCTATGGGATCCCATTGGTGAAGAATCTACTTGGGAGATCTTGGGAGAAAAAAACACCATCATTAACCATTAATAATGACCATCCATATTAACCATATATCATAAGTATATCATAAGTATATCATAAGTATATCATAAGTATATCTTTAGTATATCATATTAACCATTAATTTTTTAACAGTATATTACCAACCAATGGTAGGTGGCTCAACCACCAACCAGTATTGTATTGTTCAAGAGGGGAATGATCCAAAAAAGTGCATCAGGCACCTCACTTGATGCAACGACCCCAACTTTGAGAGTTGGTCATCACTGTGATAGCAAGCGTCGGCTTGCTGAAAATATTTTCTGAGACGATGAGTTGATATATTTTCATGTATTTTCCCATCATTTTTCCATTGCTTACTGCATCTTCCCATGATTTTTCACATTGTTTCCCCATTATTTCTCCCTTATTTTGTCCAATATTATTACCATACATTTCAGATCAGCCTATTTTTGGAATATTCTTTCATATTCCCAAAATAATTACCATATCAGCCTATTTTTCCATATTCCTAAAATAATTACCATCCATTTTCCAATATGACCATCCAAACAACGTTGGGAATCCAGTCCGGGGACTCCAAACAACGCTTGAGGACTCACTGTGGGCCGAGCACACCAGCGGGAATTGCATGAGAAAGCGTCAGGGGATCCCGGGATATCCCCACAGGAGGCCCCCAAGATATCTAAGTTGATTTAGATATCATGCATACCATATTATATTGATTTATAGTATCTATAGTATCTATAGTATCTATTACAGATAGTATCTATACTATATAGTATCTATCATAGTATCTATAGTATCTATTGATTTATTTGCGTACCATAAACCATAGTTATTGGAGTTATGTTACCCCCTGGTAAATTCACAGTTGGACCCTGAAAATGATCAATTTATAGTGGAAACTAGTTAAAAGAAACCGATGAATGGCAGGGTCTATGTTAATTTACTGGAGGGTAAGTATCTTTAACATCCCAGATAGACATATCCTAAAGATCTGGTTTACATCCCAGATTTGAACACATTTTGATGGGCTAAAAATGACATACCCTCTGGTAAATCAAAATTTTTAATGGACAATCACCATGCTATTAATGGGAGAATCCAGTATTTCTATGGCAATTTTATGCAATTTCCAATAGCCATGTTTGTTTACCAGAGGGTATTTTAAGTATCTTTAACATCACAGATTTGTACATATTTTGACATATTTTACATATATACTTATTGAATCTGCAGGTTGCAAGTTTGTCAAGGTATTGCGATTTTAAGGTTTATTGCTCAAATGAAGACTGTTGCCGTATCAGAACATGACGCAGATGCTCAACATCTATAGAATTATGTACATACATATATATATATATATGTAAATATACATATATATATATACACACACTAGCAATGTATATATCTATATAAATAGTGTGTGCGTGTGTGTGTCACACACATATATATATATATACAATACACAATATATATATATAATACATAATATATATATAATATACATCACACACACACATATATATATATAATACATATGTTTTTTTTTTTTTATGTGCATTTTTTATTAGATATAATGATAACATAAATGGAATACACACGCACGCAATGCAATCTGATAAAAATCTCACCCAAATCTGGGTATAGAAATCATGGAGCCCCAACAGTGAGTTACCCGGTCCCGCCATCGCCAGGTTGGTGGAAGGAGTCCTGGAGCACGGCGGCTCAGAGAAACATCAGTTTCCCATGGTCAAAAGTTGGGAGAAACATGGGGAAAATGAGAAAACATGAGGGAACAACAAGTTCATTTTTTGTCTAGAACTGGGGCTGTATATGAACTAACTAAATCTAACTAAGATGTCTAAGATGTTCATTTTTGGGAAAGGTATCTAAGATTGGCTGTGATTATGGCAAGGCCAGTGCGTAAGGGACAGGTATATAATACATTCACATTCCCACACCTTCCTGGAACTTTTCCATGTACACAATCTGATTAGAATCCCGGATCCCAGAAATCCCCCCCGCAGGGAGATCACAGCTGCGCATCCGCTGGTCCAAGTTGGCTCGCAGTTGTGCAGACAATCGTCAGGCGGAAACTGATGTGAATCTGCAAGCGGGAGATGGACGCTTCAAGGACAAGACACCGTTGTTTGTGGCAGCATATGGCAGCCACAGAAGGAAAACTGGAGAGTGGCGGTGCTCCTCGAGGCAGTTTGCAACCTGGACGTCGAGGGCATTTGCTTCAGCTGAGCCCAACTGCCATCGAATGCTGCAGAAAAGCAGCCGGGTTGGTTCACAGGACCACAGGAGAAAAGGTCGTGGAGCGTGCCCACATTTGGGAACAACTTCGGGACTGGACAAAGGACGAATTGGAAATCAGGAAGGTAAAGGATGGAACACTCAGCAATTGGCTTTTCGATGCCACGAAAAATAGGTCAAACTGGAATCCCAGAATTTACACGGCCAGAAGTGCAAGCCCAAGTGATGCGTGCAACTGGGAGCTGCTGGAGGCGTTGTCCTCCTGCCTCTCCTATGCTCTTCATTGTATCCACCTGCCTTGCCCTGCCTCAGAGCAAGGCAGGCAGATAAAATGAAGAGCAGAGCATCATGTCCTTTCGACTTGTTTCCCAAATGTCAGTGGCATTTTCTACGGTGGCAGTGTCGTTTGGCGGAGCAGGCGATACGAGGCCGATGGCCTCGGGCTGGTCATGCCGAGCCCAGCTAAAAAAACCTCGGAGAGATGAAGATCCTTGGCGCAGTGGCGCAGTGTCAGCGTGTCATGCAGCCAAAACCAAGAGTTAGCCAGGCAGTTGTGCATGTTCACAGGGGTTTTCGGGGTTTTGCTGTAGCAACTTTAGCTTGTGTCAACGGGTTTGTTTGATGAGCAACTGAGGTCATCGCATGACAAGCAAAGGAAACTCGAGCCTTTCATTCCAAGTTTTTTCGGCTTTATGTTCAATGATCGGGCCAGTGGCTTTTTGTTTTGCTGCATATTTTGTTATTCTTGTACTACGGCCACTCACAAGCACCCAAGATCTCGAGAAAAGAATCCAACACCACAAGCGAGGACACAACTCCAAGAATTGCAGTCAGAGCAGAAGCAGCTTTGGACAATGGTCATGTTTTTGTCGGGACAGTTCAACGTTCACACATTTGTTACAGTACCTCTTTTGAAAAAAACATCCGTAATCCAATGTGAAGGCCAAAGGCTAACAACCCACAGTGGATTGTTTAGGGCCACTTTTTTTGTGCTTTCTGCCGACCACAGCAAAAAGCATTCACCGGTAGGCGCCGGTCAAAGGAAGCCGAAAGGTCCCTGGACTTGAAGGTGGCCTGCTGACCAGGCAGCCGACCCCATGACTTGTGCTGTGGAAGAAATCTTGCACCAGTTGATAGGTCTGATAGGTGGTTTATCCAGAATAGTTATAGGGGTTCAACATGTTTCAACCATCCAAGGTGACAAGGTGGTGCAAGATTTCGCTTCCATCCACAGTGTGTTTCACCCAGGACATTCCAAATCTGTGAAAAGCACTGCCCAAAAAGCGCCACTTCGCCCCACCGTGTCCCAGGCACAATGCCACCTGGTGGTGGAAACCCTGTTGAAGTTATAGTCCCACTGCGGGAGTGTATCATTGCGGATAGTTCATCATACGCATATTTGAAATATATAACCAGCTATAATCAAAAGTTGGATGATATACCATGAACAATCCATGAACTATATTTGGACAATATCATATCTAGTATTAATGTCAACCCCGGATTAATAAACCATGGTTTATTAATTAAGGGGGTACTCCTCCAATAGTCATAATCCATCATAATCCAATACTGAAATGGTACCCCCCCCAATTAAACAGCCGTTTGGGGTTTATTAATCCGGGGTTGACATTATATAATACTCGTATTGGGGGATGGTCTTATTAATCCATGAGGGATTCATATATTATACACCGATGTTGGGATTCCCATGGCATGGGATGAACAACCATTGAACAACCAAATATAGCCTCTGGTCATTTAACAGTTTGCTATTGAAAATGGTGATTTATAATGGATTTACCCATTGAACATGGTGATTCCATAGTTTTTTGTATGTTTACCAGAGGGTATACCATGTTTTGACCCTAGCACAAATGGCCAACAAAAATGGGGCACATGATGCTAAACCATTGGGTTTTTTGGTGGGTCATTGCCACCGATATGGGAGTCGCACTGGGGATATGGGCAATGGATGGCAATGGCTCAAGCCAGTTATGACTTTCCCATATGACTGGCGCCGTGAAGATTTTATCATAGGTCCACATTTCAGACGGCCAAGTTATATGTGCATGGAGCTTATTCCGTACATGATACAAATTATAGAACTATATTTACTTGCTCTCTCTCTCTCTCTATTACTGGTTGGTGGTTTGGAACATTTTTTATTTCCCCATATATTGGGGGTTAGGTATACCACCAAGCAGATTATTATTAACCATCATCAACCATATAATAACCATACATACATATATATATATTAACCATATATTAACCATATATTAACCATATATTAACGATATATTAACCATATATTAACCATATATAAACCATATATTAACCATATATTAACCATATTATATCATAAGGATATTATAATTACCAACCAATAGTAGGTTGAAACCACCAACCAGATTAACTATTAGTTATAACTGGTTATTTTTATTTATATATATATATGTGTGTGTTATATGCATGTATTTCACAAACGTTCGAGCCTGGGGGACAGGTACATCAGCCGGGACCATTTCTCGATCAAGCGACTGGGGGGCCGAATGGTTGTCGCGGTTTTCTCATGGGCGGGTCGAGTACCTACATCAGGAGGGATATTTACTGGATTTTTGATGGGTTTTTTTGATGGATTGACTCACCAAAGATTGGGATAGAATGGGATACATTCACAAATATCCATAGTGTCTAATCATAAAAGATGGTTGAGGATGAAATTTGGGGATACAGTGGGGATATAATTGATATTGTCATATTTGATGGTGTATAATGGGATATCATGGGATATATCCCCAAGCATATGATAGGGTTGTCTACCCATCAGCGGCTGTTTAGCGACGAACCATGGGTATGAAGGCTGGCGTACCCGAAAATGGATGGGATACAATGGAAAATCCAGTCAAAATGGATGATTTAGGGGTACCCTCTGGTCATTTAACAGTTTGCTATTGAACATGGTGATTTATAGTGGATTTACCTATCAAACATGGTGATTTTCAATAGTTTTTTGTAAACGTTTACCAGAGGGTACCCCCATGACTTAGGAAACCTTCACTGAACAGTATTGGGGACGCCAGGGCTTAGCTGCCACCACTGACACCACCAAGGGCTGCGAAGGATGGGAACTTCTCAGTGGTGCCATTGAGTGCCTTGGCCTTTTTTCCGATCGAATCCTGATGATCACCCGGAGTTTTCCGGAGGATGCTGGATTTTTCTCGATTTTCCTCCAATGAAGTGGCTGAAGATAGCCTAAAGATATACCAATCATAGGGCTTAGAGGCCACTCTTTGTCACTTTGTCACATATTCCAATCGTTTTATTCGAGGTTCAGAATGGAGTCCCCGATACAACCATGCACCGCCTGGTGGCTGGAGTTCAGGCGGACAATCAGATAGACCTGTGTGCAACCGCCAAAGGTAATCGCGCCATGTGAACAAACAGGCTAAGTCAGCAGACACTACGCTACATTACGCTACACTACGCACCTACATCACATTTACATTACATTTACATTTGCATTAAATTTACATACATTTCATCACATTTTATGTCATTTCAGCACATTTCATGATACTTCCTTACATTGCATACATATACGCACGCATATGCATCACACACACACACATGTATATATATATATATATATATATGTATAGTGGTTATTGTTAACCATATGTTAACCATATATTAACCATATATTAACCATATATCAACCATATATCATAAGTATATTATATATTAATGATCTTGGTCAACAGGTGTTTACACCTGCGCCAAGGTCAGAATCCCATGTGGCACTCGAGGGGCGGAAGGTCCCGGGGAGGATTTCCAACTGGGTCCATGGGAAGCCATGGATTTCATGAGATTTCTATGAATCATATACTTGGATAATAGGAGACACTAAAATCATGGTTTTCCAGAAGTACACAAAAAGATGGTAATGATATAATTACTTGGAGAATCATGAATTTGGATAACATATTATGATGTTCCAATTTTACTTATCCAAATTTATGTACTCATATCATAACTTTGGATATTTTAACCTCGTGTACTCTTGGAACATGGGATGATCAAATCCGTTGATTAAGCTGCACGGTAGGCTACAATTGTTGCAGTCGGGGACGCCAGAAATGAGCTGAGTGATCTTGGTCGTCACCTTTCAGATGAGCCATGATAGCGATGCTTAGTTTATTCCTGAAATTTGGGATTCGACTATGTTACGCGAATAGGTTGAATGAGGATGGAAGAATCAAATCCGGGAGATGGATCCAATAGGTTTGAGGAATCTCCAGTTTTTTCTCCGTTGGCAGCTACTGTGGAGTGGTGCTCGCGCTGTTTGCATTCGGGCTTTTGGCCACAGCTCAACCCAAGTTGGGCGTTGGCTGCGCACCTGTTGATAGAATGGACTTTCATACCAGCTACGAGGGCACCCCTTGCATAGGGAATATCAGTACTGGTATTCCTTAAGAGGTATGGTATATAATGTGGTGATTTCTACCAGGTATATCACGGTGAATTACCATATGAAACCTATTACAATCGATTAAAAATGCAGCTGATATTAGGCCAATTTCTTAGGTGATTTCTACAAAAAAAAATCTACCAGGTTCATTCCATAAGCTGATTGGATTGGTTTAAGGGCAAATTGAAACCGGAAACCATAGATTTTCCCATTAAATATGGCTTCTACACCACTTCATGGCTTCTAAGGGATTCCCCTAAGGGAGGGATTCCGTCCCCATTCAGATCCATCTCCGATTTTCCCCATTCAGTATACTTTGCTTAATATATAGACAACTAGCCAATTACATCAGCACTTACATTACATATAACATCATATAACTATATGATACTATATGATACTATACATCCACATTTCTTAGTTTCCTGATATTTCGTGCCATGGCGATTTGGCCATGGCGTGCCGAGGCCGGGTCATCTCCCAGTACGCTTGCAACACGCAGATGTGCTGGTGCTGTACACAGGTGACCCGACGACGGTGACCGGATGTGACCGGTGACCGGTGACCGATGCCATTTTCATAGGCCCGGTTGCCTTAGAAAAGTGGCTGAATTCTATGGCTTATGTGGTTTAATGGTGGTTTAATGGTGGTTTAATGGGATAAAACACCAACAAAAATGGTGATTTTAATGGGATTTACCCCCTGGTAATTTAACAGTTGGACCCTGAAAATGACCTATTTATAGTGGAAACTAGTCTTCCAACCCCGATGAATGGCAGGGTCTAGGTTAATTTACTGGAGGGTAAGTATGAGATAACTATAGTATTCATGGGGTTTATAACCAACGTTCACATCACTGGGCCCCATCCTGTACCATTTGGTTTATAGATGTCTATAGTCATCTAAAGTCTCTATAGTCATAATAGTTATTCAAATTCTGTTTATACTATAGCCAATTGTCATATAGCCTATACTGGTATATATATATATAGTCTATACTTTAGCAGTCCGGTTGGCCGGTTTATCCACTAAATTCTACTTATACTATAGTCAATGGTCATCTATAGCATATATATATATCTATAGTCATCTATAACATGATATATCTATAGCTAAAGCATGCTAGCGCCATAAAAATGGCCCTTTATTTAGGGGTGCTTTTGTCGTTCAGTCCGCAGGCGCAGATGATGCGACTCATCCAGATGGCCTTGGAGCTCAGTGGGAATCGCTTGGATCCGCTTGTTTGATCAATGGGAATATCCCCAGAAAATATGGCCTGAAAAATGGTACTAACGTACCTCCATTTTAGGATCCTGAAATTTCCATTGATTTGAGGAACCAACAAATATCATGGCCTACCATGGTTTCCTATATATGGTCTGGGTAAATTTCATCACGACCTCACATCGCGACCGAGCCCTGGAATCATAGTTAATAAGGGAAATCATCCCCAGATGGGCCTTAATTCAGGTTAGTGACATATTATGAAATATTATAATTTACCCAGATATGGTGGTTTAATGGGATTTTATGGTGGTTTAATGGGATCTAATGGGATTTAATAGGATTTACCCCTCTGGTAAACGTTTACATAGCTATGGAAAATCACAATGTTTAATGGGAAAATCAACTATTTCGACTGGGCCATTTTCAATAGCTACGTTAAGTTACCAGAGGGTAACGTCGACCCTCAGAATCAACCATTTTTGGGAAGATTTTCTGGGTCCGTGTTGTTTGTTGAGGGGAAGGTGGCGTGATTTAACCAAAGGTTGTGATTCAAGTCACAAACATGCCCATTTCTAATTCCAACTGCACCACCAAGTGAGGACATGGATCGTGATTGGGCGTGTCCCACGTCATTAAAAAAAATTGGGATAGGTCAAAGATGTCAAAGTCATCCACAGAAATGGAGGCGAAGCCGCCGTTGATGCAACATCTTGATTCGCTGCAAATTGGAGGATTGCATGAAAGTTAAAGTTCACCAAACTGGGTCATACCTATATATATATATAATTATATATAGATCTCTCACGATCTATCAATATATTCAATTCAATATGAATATATATGAATATATGTTTCAGATTTAGTCTTAGTTCCAAGCCATTCCCTTCTTGGTAATTGGTTACATAGCTATTGAACATGGCCATAGAAATAGTTGATTTTCCCATAAAAAATGGTGATTTCCCATGGTTATCCATAGTTACGTTAGTTTACCGGAGGGCTCCCAGTCGGGAGCACCCTGTGCTTGGGGAGCTCAGCGGCGAACAAAAACCAAGGAGCGCAGCTACGATTTCATCAATTTCCACTGCAAAAAGTCCCCCAGATCCACTGGTTGAGCATCATTTTCCCAAAACAAAACTAACATAGCTATGGAAAATCACCATTTATAGTGGATTTTCCCATGAAAAGCATGGTGATTTTCCAGTTCGTTATTTAACAGACAGTTTACCAGAGGGTAAAATCTCAAGAATTCATGGTTGACTTACTGGTGCGTTTTACGTAGGCTTGCTGGATGGGTTGCTGGGGGTTGCTGGGATGATGAAATTACTAGTGATGACTGGGATCAATTCCCGAAAATTCCCTGCGTTTCGCACGCGCCAGTAAGTTTTGGTCAACATATGGCCTATGACTATGGAAAATATCATGGTCAATGCCATCTATGGTTAATCTATGGTTAATCTATGCCAGTAAGTTTTTGTCAACCATCCACTGGTCAATGATTCACCCCCCATCCCGGCCTCGCTCCCCTGGATTCCCTGGATGCCAAGGCCCGGGGAGTCATGGAAGTCTTCAGTGGGAGCGGGGCTCGGCGGGCTCGGAAACCATCCCCAAATCCTCCGTGGCTCGTGCTATATTTCCTCTTATGACATACGGATCATATGGTATGATATGGTATGATATGGTATGATCTCCCAACTTATTGCGTGGTTATAAGTTACTTAAAGTATCTTAAAGTTATAAGTTACTTAAAGTTACTTATAAGTTACTTAAGGTATCTTATTGATACCCATCAACAACTTTCAGCTCCGAAACATCAACTGGGACATGTCCTTGCGGAAAAAAGCGTCCAGACATGTTTCAAGGATGCTTCTGGAAGTCTAGGCATCCGCTTCATTGGTTCAACCTACCATTCTTAAGATATCATTATACTTATCTATACTTATATATATATATTTATGTTTAACATTTAACATTTTTATTTCCAGATGATTACCCTCTTGTTATGTCAAAATAGCTATTGAAAATGGCACATTTATAGTGGATTTGATTTACCCACTAATAGCATGGTGATTTTCCATAAAAATGCTAGTTTACAGAGGGTATATGGAAGTTCCTCTTCCATCCTGTCTTCAAATCCCATGTGCGCATGTTTGAGTGAACATTTACGGGGACACCGCATCATTTAGATGCTACTTTCAGATGAATTCCTCATTATTCCTCCTTAAGATTTGTGCCATGGTTAAAAAATGATTATATATCTGATTGGTGCTTTGGAACAGTTGGATTGTTTTTCCATATGTTGGGAATGTCATCATCCCAAGTGACTCACTTAATTTTTCAGAGGGGTAGGTAGGTTGAAACCACCAACCAGTTGTAGTTGCGGACCGGTCTTGCGGGATAGACATCCCTGGGGACATCCTGGGATTAATCCCATGGTGAATGGTGATACCCTTTTTGCATCCCACCATTGATTCTACCATCGATTCTTGAACCCCCCCTGATATCTCCCTGATATCTCCATATATTCCAACAGTTTGTGCTTTAATTTTTCTCTTCATCCGAGAAATAAACATCGGATGGTGACAACGGCACTGCGCCGAGATCTTCAAAATCACCACGGGTCCCTGAGAAGCGCAGCTGCGAATGGCTGCGCGGCCTCGAAAAGTGCGGGGTCGGAGGTATATCCTTAGAGGATCATCCCAGGGACCAGGGATCGTATCATGATGATGATGATTATTATTATTATCATTATTATTATCATTATCATCATGATATGTCCTTTATAATACATGCATATACACATATATATATAATATCACTATTATTATCATCATCTCTATATACATTCAAAACGAGATGCCGCTGGTCCCATGATTTTCAGGTTGAAGGATACAGCGAGCCTCAAAGCCCAACGGTGATCACATTCGTCCCGAACGCCGTTTGTGATCCCAAATGGTAACTCGGGATACTCCGCAAACACTAAGCACTTGCTAAATGAATGGCCATTTCAGGATCCTAAATTGGAGGTACCTACCATATATAAGGCCTATGTAAGCGGCCTATGTAAGGGAATATCCCCACAAAATATGGCCTGAAAAATGGTACTAACGTACCTCCATTTTAGGATCCTGGAGATCTCCCATTGACTAAATGAACGATGTAATATGATGTAGTGTGTGAACCCAATGCCACAAAACACCCCAATGACGCAGAAATGGGTGCTATGGGATATCTGGGAAATGGGTGACATAATTTCATTGACGCGAAAGGTAGATAAGATAAGTAACCACATGGACCCAAATGGCAATCTGGTTAGTAGACTCGGGTCACACACACACATATTTACGAGTATATATATATATATTATATATAATATACACAGTACATATGTATACATGTGTATTTGCCACCAAGCAGATACTGTATGTATACGTAAACCCAAATAGGAAGATCATCACCTATGGCCATTCACCGCATCTATTTGAGCTATACAACGGATGGTTCAAATTGGGGCTGTACCTGGCTATGTCAAGCAGGAAGTAAAGTGAAACTAGCAATCAGGCTGTATTGGCTGGTACAGGTACAGGTATGGTCTATATGACTTTCGGGGTCAATGGCTGCTGGCGTTCAACCAGTGCACATCCAGATAGGGCTCACTAGAAATGGTGTTGCTGCTGAAATGCGGGCTTCGCAAAAAAAACATAACTGTTTTACTGAAATCAACTAGTTCGGTGGATTTTTAGAGCCTTCACACTTTGTGAAACGCTCAAACTGATATTTGCTCTGCCGCATTCTTGCTCCAGTGGTCGCATGGCAGCCGCCCCGCTTAAAGCGGGCGCGGGCTGACCGTGTGGGGAGAACCGGGCATGGCAGATGACACCAATGACAAAGGCAGGGAATGGGGGGGTCTTGGCGGATCATACCTCGGTGTGCAGTTCCAGTTTTGAGTGGTCACATACCCAAAATTCCAGGAATTATCTCCCAACTTATGGAGGTTATCACTATTGTATCCATTAGTGATCCCAACTGCACCCCCAAGTAGTGAATATTTGCCCGGAAACCTGCTTTAGAAGAATTGGGGATTTGGAAGATGGTTAATTATTGTCAATGAAACTGCCATTCTTGGTTTGTATATTGTCGATCATTGAGGAGAAAGTTGTTGGCAATAGTCACTAAAACAATGCAAGCGCTGCTGGAAGTAAATTATCCAAGCGTAAATGCTTGACGTGAAAATGGCCCTGCAAAATCCATGAATTTCAGCATTCAGCATGCAGCACCACTTTTCTGCGCGAAGATCCATTGAACAGTTCACACACACACATGACCATCATCACCATGTTTATGTCCAAAATTCAATCCGTAAACTTCATTTTACCCTTTGGTAAACTAACATAGCTATTGAAAATGGCCCATTTATAGTTGATTTACCCATTAAAAATGGTGATTTCCCATAGTTATGAAACGTTTACCAGAGGGTAACTTTGGTAAATCACTGGGCCCTTTCGGCTCCCCATGGGCGCCTCAGCTAGGTCTAGACACGCCGCCACCGGTGCTGCTGACACCGGCGGCACCAGTGCTGCTGGTGCCTGACAAATCGTTGCCGCGGCCGGTGAGTCGTGATGGGAAGAGGAACAGCTCTAGACCAGGCAGCCGTGAAGCCAAGGTGCGAAGTGAAAAACTGCTTGGTGGTTTGGAAATGTTTGGAACATGAATTTTATGACTTTCCCATCATATTGGGAATTTCATCATCCCAACTGACGAAGTCCATCATTTTTCAGAGGGGTTGGTTGAAACCACCAACCAGAAAAAAATTGGGGAAACAACTGGGCAGTGAACAGAAAAAACCCTTGGAAAGTGTGCAAAGTCAGATGTTTGGGGGAACAAAAGGTGAAACAAGGCAGAACTTTTGGGAGTTGAGTCAGGTTGGAGCGGGAAAGACTAAGAAACCTTGTTGGCCTGAAAGTTAACGGCCACATCAAACGACCACCATTTCTTCTTGGTAAAACACATGTTCATTCGTGAATCAGTACCTTTGTTGGTCAAAACCGCTATTTTTGTTGGTAAAATGGTGGTAAAAGCAACATTTTTGATTCAATTTTCGGTGGGTAAAACCACCGAATTTTTGTGGGTCAAACCTCTCCGAAGCCCCACTGGTTCGCTCCAGGGCCTAAGCCCGCCCACCTCGCCGACCATGCGCAAGTCATTTCTAACACCGCCCAGCAGGCGGAAGCAGCGAGATGGGGATTTTTTTCTTCAGGGTTACCCCCTGCTGTAAACTAACAGTTCGATGTTTTTGTTATTTTTTTTCAGGGTTACCCGGACCCCCCATGTAAACTGACAGTTCGATATCAGTTCGATGATATAAGTGTGGGTTTACCCCGTGTTTGAAACGATCATTTTCCGAAAGGATATGGGGCCCCCCAGTGATGTGAACGTTGGTTTACAAACCATGAAATAATCCCCATGAATACGATAGTTATATCCACCATGAACCATAGAATTCAGCCACTTACGTTCACCAACTGAACGCTATACTAGCCGCTATACTTAGCTATCGACTGGGGGCCCCATCCCGTAGGGAAAGCATTGCTTTTCCACATCTCACCACTGGAGAAATTTGCACCCCCTCCAGCCAGGTGACCCCCAAAAAATGTTTCGGCGAAGCTTGACCACCGGCACCACTAAAGGCTTAAAGGCTAAATTAACCATCCATTATTAGGGAGGTCTTGTTTGGGGTTGGATCAGTTGGATCCTATGATTTTTGCGGATTAATGATGTTTCGTTAGTGCTTTTAGTATCTTTTAGTTGGAACCATGATGACTGCCTTCACAAGGCAGTTGCAAACAGGGATCGTTATCCTGGTGGTTTCATTTCAATTTCCGAAGTACTTTGGGATACAACAAACAGGCTGGGCTACAGCTGTTTCATGCTATTTCCGGCACCAAAGCCACCAACATCTGTAGCGGTTTTCCCATCTTTTTGGGCAACTTCGCAGGAACCCAAGCAGCCGTAGCTAGTTTCTAGAAAGCTCCAGCTCCATGGATGAACCATGTGACCATAAAAACCATTCCCAAACTAAGGTTATTAGGAGTTTTTATTTGGATCTTTCTGATCCATCTGCAAATTCAAATCGATTCAAATTCTGTACTTCAATGCTTGAGTCCTTTGCCACAAATATGCACTAGCTATCACTAGCTACATAATTTTGTTGTGCCGGGTACCTAAGATTAGCAATCTTCATGTCGAGGACATGTCCTAAGTGCTCCGCCGTTACCTGCTTGGCTCCGCTGGGCGAGAAAACACACGCCATGGCGGGCGCGGCACCAGCACGGCTGAGTGTGCAGGTTAAGGAATGCGGCAGGCGAGAACCAGCCCCGCAAATGTATAGGGCAAAAGCAGCTGGGACAAGGGGCTGAGGAGATCATATTACTGTATCATGATGTATCATGGGCCATTCTGAATTTGGTGTCTCCAGCTTAGCAACGTGCAAGCCTGAGACTTGTGACCTGCGTCTGTGTATAGCGACCTCGCAAGGACCTCACAGAAAATGATAGTTGGTGTGGTTACATCATATTACCCTCTGGTAATTTGTGAAGCAGTTTGCGAACTTGAAAATGGCCCAGTCGAAATAGTTGATTTTCCCATTGAAAATGGTGATGTTCCATAGTTATATTAGTTTACCAGAGGGTAAATCCACACTGGGAAACGGCGAAAAAATGGGCCTTGGGACGGTAGGACACTGGATTGGTCCCGACTATGTTCTTTGCTCGAGAGGAGGACGCAGCTTGGTGCCTCATACCACTTAGTAAGTGGGTTATAACATGTTATAACCCCAGTTATAAATGGGATAAGTAGGGTTAATCCACTTATAACTGGGGTTATAACCCACTTACTAAGTGGTATGAGGCACCAAGAGTGGAAGCGCTCGACGACAGCGAAACCATGGAAGATGTTCTTTGAGATGGATTTTTTGGTGGGGCAGCGACGTTTTTTCCCACTTACCAAACAAAAAACACATCCAATTCACATCTGCTTTTGCAGCCGTTTCCTAATTACCCTCTGGTAAACTGTTACATAACGAACTGGAAAATCACCATGCTATGAAAATGGGTAGTCATCAACTATTTCGACTGGTCCATTTTCAAGTTCGCAAACTGCTTCACAAATTACCAGGTGGGAAATCCCATTAAAATCACAATTCTTGTTGGTTAGATCCCATTAAACCACCATTAATATATGTTTACCAGGTGGGGTAATAAATTGCGGAGTTTCAACTTGAAACACCACGGGCGCCTTTCCACGGGCGCTTTTCCACGCTGGGATGGTCGATTTTGTGGATCTCAAATTCGACATCCCAATGATGCCACAGACATGACTAGGGATCTTCATGGATCTTCCACATGTATGTATATATATATACATGTGGAAGATCCATGAATATATATATATATATAATAATAATAATATATATATAATATATAATATATATAATATATATATAATATATATAATATATATAATATATATAATATATATATATAATAAAAATAATATATATATATAATGTAGTTCCACGTTGGTAGACCCATGATTGATCAAATGCCAACATCCCAGGCAAACCTCAGAATCCTAAATCCGTCTAAATCCTAGTTTGAGGCTGTCAAAGACAGCTAAAAAGTGAAAAACAAGCTAATTCCATTTAATTCCCATTATTTCCCCACCTATTAATAAAGTTTTACTGTATCTTGCTTTATCATCACTTGATCTGCACTTTCTACTCAAATTTGGCGCCCATGACTTAAACATCAGGAATCTCAACAGGCCTTCGTTTCCGCCGTTTCCACGGCCGCCAAAATCCACATTTTCTCAGATTTTCTCATGGCCAAAATCCATCAAAACCCCGGCCATTTCGCCATCGGCAGGAAGGACTTTGTAGATGTGGACGTGGTGTCCCTGAGCGCAGCCATGAACCTCTTTGCCAAGGTGCGGTGTAAAAACCGATTTTTCGGAAGATGATCTGAGGATACATTCCCTTCCCCTTATACACACACACACATATATATACTATATATATACACACATATTGTAAACATGATAGTAAACACATCCAATTTAGTTGGACCCTAAATTGGAGCCAATATGAAACTGGGCCGAATATGTCATGGGGATGGGATTAACTGACAGCCCCACACAAAATGTGGTCGAGTTGATGTCGAACATTTTGAGCCGCCAAAAATGGCTGGTAGAAACTAGTAGAAACCGATGATTTCGAGGTTTATGGGCTTGGGTTTCCTAAATTGTTGATGGGCATATTTGTTGAACAAATAGGGGGTTCCAATCCATGGGGGTCTCCAAAAATGGTTGGTTTATTTCATGGAAAATCCCATCTATAATGGATGATAACTGCGGGTACCCCTATTTCAGGAAGGCACCAAATAGGGAACCCCCCAGATCATCCAATTTGTTGATTGTTGTCAATAGCTTCACCATTGGTTTTAGGCTACCCATATCTTTGGGATGGTTGCTGACTCTGCACATGATGACCCCCTCATTAATGACTAAACCGATAGATTCAATAAACAAAGAAATACGTAATACATATATAGACACACAATTACACACATGCATATGAAGATGCATACATAAATACATACCAAACACATGCGCAGACATACATGCACAGATAACATTCATGATGATATCAGAAACACTCTTACAAACATTTGCGGATTTTCTGGGTCTGTTTAGTGTGTGAAAAGTCAAAGATTATGGACTTCTGATACCATATTCATAGATGATATCAGAACCACTCATCATATTCATTAACTTTTCCTGGGCCAAAACATCACGGAAAATTCTTCCATGTATGAATATGATGAAAGGTTCCATATGTGGAGGTGATGTATACCATATATAGAATCACGGATTCTGAATATTTTCCCGAGGTGGTGCAGTGGCAGCGAGCCATTGACCTCTTGCACAGCTCGTCCTCTCAGGACGGCGACGGACCGGCTGGACATAATTTTCCGCGCTGAGCTGCGCACAGAAACCGCAGTTTAAAACGTGTCTTTTTTGGAGACTTAAATGTTTTCCAAACTAATCTCCAAATAAGTTTTTTTTTTTTTTAAATGGCACTTTTACTATTTTTGAATTTGCCATGGCAATCTCTAAATAGGATTCTATGATCTTTTTAGCCAACGGAGAATTGAACCTTTGCAATCAGCCAGTCGTCAACAGTCATCATTGGTATACTGCTATGAATTGTAGCATGGTCATCAAAAAGATACCAATGGGAAATCCAATCTATTCATTACATGTCCATTTTTGGGATTTCCCATTTGGCAGTGTGTCAAAACCAATAGTACCCCTGTAGTTCAGATCAAAATAGCTGGGTTAAAATGGATGTTCATCCCATTAAAAATGGTATTAATAGATATTGATCCATACCCATAGTCATAAATTGATTTATAAATCCCATTAACTATAGTTATAAGTACCATAAACCATAGTTATTGGAGTTATAAACCATAGTTATTAGCCGCTGGCTTCAGCTGAAGAATGGGCTCCTGTCGTCCAGTTTTAGGAGCTTCGTCCCAACGAGCGAAGTTGTCACGCCTGCCTGGTGGCCTGTGACAAGGCGGGCGGCGGTGCCTTGTGGTCGCGTGCCCTGTGGCTTTTCAACGGAAACTGGGACGGCTGGAACCAGTTACCCGGCCTGGTAAACATACAAAAAACTGATGGGAAAATCATCATTTTTGATGGTTAAATCAACTATGTCTATGGCTATGTTCAATAGCTATGTTAGTTTACCAGAGGGTACAAGATGTTACAAGGTGAGGACGCAGAACTTGGTGAATCCTAGGGTTTTTGGAGGGTATAGTATAGTAATGGGTTTACATACCAACTTATAACTGTTCACCTTGTAAGATGGATGTTCTATGTAGCGTTCTATGTAGCTGGGGCATAACTACACACTGTAATATAACATACTGTGTACACACACAGAGATATAATACATATATATATATATGCATATATATATATATGCATATATATATATGTATGTGTGTGTGCGTATGCATATGTATATATATATATATAATTTCTCAGACACACACACATATATATACATACATAGATTCTAGATGCAGAAATTGGTAGGATAAGATTAGGTTGGCTTAGTTTCAATTTGATTGGATTGCTCTAGATTAGATTAGACTAGATTAGATCGATAGGTCATACTTAACTCGTCAAAACGCCCAGTACAACCAGTGATAGTCACGGGAATCATCAACCGAAACATCTAGGGTGTCCGTTTCGGTTATGGCAAGAGCTGTCCGTTTTTCCATTTTGATCGTTTTTGGCTTGAAAAAAGAGCATTTTTCCTCTTATGTTTGTAGGTTATTTGCGGAAGGGTGTTAAAGCTGGAGACTTCAGCGACCATCCAAGCCGCCTGAATGGTGGCCTGCCAATGGGGTGACCTAAAGTTGCGATCCTCAATTGCAATAACTTTGACTAAAATCTGTGACTGGAGAATGCGGTATTTCTAGAGAATTCTACAAAGTATGCGCATGGAATTTAGGCTTTCACCACAGTTTTTTTTTCCAAAAGGTCTGCATCATGACCCCACGACCATGAAGCGTCCAATGGGTGACATCTCCGGACCGTTTCCAGAGCCACAGAGGCTTTCACCATGTGCCATCCACCAAAAACAGTTCGAAATGGTGTGAACAGTTGATCTTGCCACAGGATATTGAACTGGTATTTCTTCCACCTCCGGCCACTTCCATCTTTGATGTTCCATAAATTGGGTTCTTAAGATATCCAAAATCTTCAACTTGGCGAATTAGGAACCACATTTTGGATCTGGTTGGTGGTTTGGAACATGAATTTTATTTTTCAATATATTGGGAATCTCATCATCCCAACTGACGAAGTCATATTTTTCAGAGGGGTTGGTTGAAACCACCAACCAGATTATTATTAACCATCACTAACCATATATTAACAGTCTATTAACCATATATATATATATTTACCATATATTAAAGTACATTAAACCATATATTAACCATATATTAACCATATATCAACCATATATTAGCCATATATTTACCATATATTAAAGTATATTAACCATATATTAACCATATATCAACCATATATTAGCCATATATTTACCATATATTAAAGTATATTAACCATATATTAACCATATATTTACCATATATTAAAGTATATTAAACCATATATTCACCCCATATTAACCAAATATTCACCATATATTAACCATATATTAACCATATATTAACCATATATTATCCATATATTAACCATATATTAACCGTATACCACCAGCCAGAGATGAAATTGGGAATCTTTCCCTTTTTCCAGATCCCAGGAAGTTCATCAAATTGGGCACCGCCTGATCCCACGAATGCACCGAGGAATGCCTGGATCGACCCTGCAACAGAACACTTTCGTGCAATGCGCCGCTGTGACTGCCGTGCCATGGCCATGCACCGCAGTGATGGTGCTCGTGGGACGGAAGAAAATCTCCAGAAATGTCCAGAAATGATGTGGTTTAATGGTGCTTTAACCATGAAAAATGGTGATTTAATGGGATTTAACTATGAAAAATGGTAACTTAATGGGATTTAACTATGAAAAATTGTGGTTTTTCATGGAATTTAAGCAACGAAAATCTGGTGATTTCTAGATGGGATTTACCCTCTAGTAATTTGTGAACCAGTTTGCGAACTTGAAAATGGCCCATAGAAATAGTTGATTTACCTCTTAAAGATGGTGATTTTCCATAGCTATGTTAGTTTACCGGAGGGTATGTCGTACCAGAACACAGAGGTACAATTGGTATCGGTGGCATATGGTTTGACAGATACAGATTCATAGATTGATGAGTGAAGCTAGTCGTAAACGAACTGTCGCATCATTGATAACATACATTTCTAGACTTACAGACCCTTAAACATCAAACGGTTTGCTTTGTGAAATCCCAATTTCTACAATGTGGGGCCCCCCAGTTATAAGTTGGTTTATAAACCCCATGAATAGTATAGGTATTTGCGTACCACAAACCATAATGAAATTGGAGTTATGTGAACCAACTGAACGCTATCTAACGGGGGCCCCACATTGATGGTTTACCAAGTAACAACAGGGAAGAGTGATTGAACAGAAATCTCCCAGCTGCCATGATGTCATCCAGCGAGGTGGCCCGAGATGAATGGCAGTGCCTCGGAAATCTGCGACGATGGCGTGTGTACCCTAAACCCAGTAAATCAGATGGCTTTCATAGGGAAAATTGTGGTGTTTACCATCAATGTGGGGCCCCCGTTCGGAATCTCGTTCAGTTGGGGTGAACTAAAAACTCCAATTTCACGAACTGGTTTATGGTACGCAAATAACGAACTAGTATTCATGGGGTTTATAAACCAACAAACATCACTGGGGGGCCCCACATTGATGAAAATCCCAGTAAATTAGTAAATCTCTACGGGGATGTTCTTTACCTGATCTTTTTCACCAGGTTTCGATTCAAGGGTATCACCATAGATACTCGGTTGGTTTTTGAATTGTATTTGGTAGAGTTGCTGTAGCCCAATGTGTCCATAATATGTCATATTTATGTTTTCAGATATCCTTTAATATTTGGTAGCCAGGTGATGCTCCGGTAAGTCCCTAGATTCATCATTATTACCCTTCATGTGGAGTGTTATCATTATCATTACTGTTATTTAGCACCATGAAAATTACTGAAATCATTCTTCATATTACTACATTGTTATCATTTATATTTATATCATTAAAATTTTTATCACCATTAATAATGATAATGATAATGTTGGTTACTTTAAGTTACTTAATCACCATTAAATTACCAGTATTATCATTACTAAAACAAAAATTGACATCACTAGAATTAGTATTGTCTTCTCTATGGAGAGGGACATTCCTTGTAGGGACACTCCTAGAACATTCCTTTTTATTCACTTTAATTCGACATATTTCAATTTCATTCCAAATAATTCCATTTCATTCCAAATTTATTTTTCATTCCAAAAAAAAATCATTCATGTTGTTAAGGTTATTTCAAAGGAATATTTCAGGATTTGTTGTTATTATTTATTTTGTTTGGCGTTTTTTTTTTGATTTGTTTTTTCTCTTAAAAAAATATGTTTTTTCCTTTTATTTTTTTTTCATTGTTTATTATTATCATTTTTTTTATTGCTTTTGTTCTTTTGTTTTTTTCAACATATTTTCAACTTTTTTTTGAAAAAATAAAGTTTTCTTTTTTCCGGAATTCGTTCAGTTTTTTTTCGATGTTTTCTTTTAATGTTTTTGAATTCGCTTTGGAATGTTTGGATTGATTTTTTTTTTTGGGGGGTTGTTGTTCTTTTGGATTTCCATTATATGTTTTTATTGAGTTTTTGAGATTTTTTCAGAATCTTTAAGTTTTTTCTTGGTAATAATAGCAACTTTTAGGAGTAGCCTTTACGGCCTGCACTGAGGACTGAAGCTTGAGACTTCAAGGGAGTCGTTGAACAGAACATAGAATTTAAGCTCAACATATCTATCTATCTATCTATATATATATATACATATATATATATATATACACCAACAGATTATATATTATGCAATCATATGCAATTACAAATAATATCGGATATTGTAGGCACACACACTAGTACGTACTCTGCGATACGTCGGCTTTCCCGTGGCGATGTGCTTTTGTTATGCCACGCGCTATTATATGGACAAGGTATTTAAACCGTGGTTCACCTTCAATGTTCTGGGCGTAAGCAATGCGCCTTGAGGGCTGAGCTAGCTGACGCTTCGTGGGATCAGCTTTGAAGGATAGAAAACAAAGCGCGTTTGTTTGATCACAGAGCGTCTTGTCAGAGTGAAGCGCCTACCTTGCACGGTCAGTCAATGGTCAAAGATGGAGGATTGCGATTGCCAGATGCGAGATTCACACGATCAGCATGGATACGGAACAGGATTGCTTGTGATATGCATATATATATATGTGTGTGTGTATGTATGTATGTATGCATGTTTGTTTGTTTGTTTGTTTGTTTGTTTGTTTGTTTGTACTGTATTGTATTGTATTGTATTGCATTGCATTGCATTGTATTGTATGTAATGTATGTCTGTATGTATGTATGCATGCATGTATGCATGTATGTGTGTAAATACGAGTTTTATGAGTCTCTCAACTCTAGCCCCTTTGCATGCCTCCATTCAATTCCTCGCTTGTGCCCGTGGACAGAGGTTCCTTTGCGAGGACCGTTGCGGGAATGGCAGCCTTGCGATGGGCGGACATGTATGGGGGCAGTGGTGATGATAGCGAAAGTGTGGGTTTCGGGCCTTGGGAGGGCAGGGCACCTCAACAGAACGGTGACGAGGAGAAGAAGCAAACCAAAGACAAAACGACCCCTGGGGAACGAGGAAAGGCAGCGGGAAGAGGAGGGTGAGCTCAGATCAGCTGCTTTCTCACAAGAGCTACCCCTGAAAATCGAACCCGGGAGCTCTGAGCAACAGCTTGCGGGGCGGCTCTGTCAAGCTGTGTGTGAGAGCTCGGACCTGGAGCTGTGGGTTGACTGAGATGAACCTGTCATTCCTCTGCGCCTGCGACGAGCCCATAGTAGTACTGGGAAGTGATTCATGAAAGCTTAGATGACATATGAGAAGAGATGAGCTGGGATAAGGTGAGAAGCTCAGATGAGATGAAGTGTGGAGTGTGAAGAGTGCAGTGTGAAGTGCGGGGCGTGAAGAGTGCAGTGTGAAGTTTGGAGTGTGAAGTGTGAAGTGTGGAGTGTGAAGAAAGCAGTGAGAAGTGAGAAGTGTGAAGTGTGGACTGTGAAGTGTGAAGTGTGGAGTGTGAAGTGTGAAGAGTGTGGAGTGGGAAGAGTGCAGTGTGGAGTGTGAAGTGTGGAGTGTGAAGTGTGGAGTGTGAAGAGCGCAGTGAGAAGTGTGAAGCGCGAATTGGAGCTTCAAATGTGACATGTGAAACAGGACACGCACGGACTTGGCTGGCGCACGGCGCATGCAAGTTCTATAGTTGAGAAAGGTCTTATATATCCCTAAGGCAACTTCCGCCCCGCCTCGTGCGGGTACTATACAGGTAACCATCATTAGTCACTATAACCACTATTAATCACCATTTATGACAAGTTATAACTAATAACCAGTCCCCGCCTCAGCGGACGACGAGCCAGTCTGGCCCCCACCAGCTTTCGAACAGGTGGGTCCCCCAGAGGACCCACCCGTCCTTGTGCCAGCCAAGCACTGCGACCTCGTCGTCGATTTCAAGACCCTGCCATGGCTGGGCCACGGCTGGGCCACGGCCGAGAACCGCGTGTAACCCCGCCACCAATTGTAGCAGGACACTAGCTCCTCAGCCGTTGACACCCCATCCCTGCATCGTGGCAGGTGGAGACCTTTGCGACCACGCTGCTGTGCCACCTTAAACAACATGAGTTTCAAGATCTAAAGAACTTAGATGTGTGGCATTGGTGGCGGGGTTACACGCGGTTCTCGGCCGTGGCCCAGCCGTGGCACAGCCATGGCAGGGTCTTGAAATCGACGATGAGGTCGCGGTGCTTGGCTGGCACAAGGACGGGTGGGTCCTCTGGGGGGCTCACCTGTTCGAAAGTTGGTGGGGGCCAGACTGGCTCGTCGTCCGCTGAGGCGGAGACTGGTTATTAGTTATAACTGGTCATAAATGGTGATTAATAGTGGTTAATAGTGACTAATGATGGTTAAAACTTATTATTTCTATGGAGTTATACATTCCATAAATGGGATTATAAGTACTTATAACTGGTAAAGGGCCATAACTGTATCTCCTGGGGAAAAATGCATTTATGACCCGAAAAAGTGTCAATTCAAAGATGCCAGGCGACTGATTTAACAAGATGTACTGTTTGTCTGTGTGTCATTGCGTTTATGATTGGATAGACAGCACACAGTAGCATTATTTTCATGTGTGTACATTTCGGCTTTGACTGGTGGGGCGTAGCGCGCTTACACACAAGATTCTGACTGGCGGGTTGCTTTCAATGGTAGCGGATTGATTGCCAGCTACCCCGAATTTCAATATTCTCCGCAACTGGGAGATGTATTGGAGCCAGGTTGAAATTGCCCAGCGCATGGAATGGCCCCAGACCAGCGAGGAGCACATGGCGCTGGTGCGGGGCATTTCATCGCATGAGTGGCTTTCCTGTCTCCGGGAATCTGACATGGGCATGCTACTGGATGAAGATGATTGGCCAATCGCTCCAATCGCTGACTTGGAGCTGGAGACGCGCTACGGGCCCCGGCGGTTCCATGTGTGGAAACCCCCTGGTCACGATGCGATCTTGATCGCAAAGCGCCGAAGCCAAGAGCACATGGTTGTCACATGCGCGTTGACAGCGTTTGAGGGAGAGATTGAAGCGTCGTTTTTCCTGTTGAGTTGGGGAGTGCCTCGGCAAAACCGTTTTCGAGGTGAGCCCATTCCAGCAAGAGTTGTTTGTGGCCAATTTGAAGCAGGCAGCTGTTGAGCTAGCTGTGGAACAGAACAACATAGAATCGAAGCACCAGCAATTGCAGGTGGTGCTGAGCGGATGCGGAGGCGTTCTCCCAGATGAAGTCCTGGTGTGGGAAGGTGCTGTCGTCACGCAAGACGCTTTGGACGGAGGCGCAGCAGCTGCAGCTGATCAGCACGATGCGGTGAGAGAGCGCATGCGCACCAGGGAAAAGATTTGTAGGGGCCTTTAATGATATTGACATCACTATTATCATATGATTAATAAAAAAATATTCATAATGTTACTAAAGTCATTGCGAATTTAATGCGGGTTATTAAGACCACTTCAAATCATCATTAAGACCCTTAATGTGGACTATTTATTATTATCGTGGTTTATATTATTGGCATTATTATTATCATCATTATCATCATTATCATTATTATCATCATATTCCATGATGTTTCTATTTAATAATTACTAATTAATAATTACTAATATAATAATTTGATGTTTATGTTTTTATTCACCATTAGGTCGATAGATGATTATCACCATATATTCTTGTTTTATCATTATTGTTCGACTCATATATCTCTGGTCAGCATTGTAATTATGTATTACTATTACTACTATAATCACAATTTTACTATTCTATTTTATGTTTTATTCACCATTGTCTTTGTCAATGGATTGGCTTAAAAAAACATCTACAGGAAACCATCGATTTTCCGAAATGAAATAGGCGTGTTTCCTGTAACATATCCCTCAAGCCAATCCATTGATATTCGCAAAATCAGGATCCGACTCAGGTCCAGTGATTAGCACACACACACATATATATATTAATGTTCAATATCTATCATCACCATTATTACTATAATCACTCTTCTATTACAGGATGGGGCGCTCCAGTTCTAAGTTGGTTTACAATCCCATCTAAACATAGTTATACGTATCATACACGATGGTTATTATAGCACCAACTTAGCGAACTGGGGCCCCATCCGGTATATATATATATGCTTTATTCACCATGGTCATTTGCAAAATGAGCAGTGTTCAAAACCCCTGTTGGTTGATGATACTAGGTAAGTTCGGGGATTACACTACCGTTCATATTAATTGGGGATTAAAATAATCCAAGAACGGGGAATCCCCAATAGAATTATTCATTATAAATCAGTAATGTACATTATTATTGGCGAATCGAATTATCCATTATAATTCATTAAAAAACCTATTGGGAATCCCTATACACCAACCAGTATTTTGAACACTGTTCATATTGAATGGACAAATACCTCTATTGAATGGATAAATCCCTCTATCATTATAAATTTATAGAGATTTCGTACAATATTAACCAACCCTAAACCAGTATTTCATGGAATGATCGAGGGGTTTTGAACGGTCAAATCAGGTGGCCTAGCGAGCTCCTCGTCTCCTGGCGCCACTCCTCCATCCCTCCGACGCTGGGCAGCTGCAACGCGGCGCGGGGAGCAGCGAGCCGCGCCTGGCGGCGTGTGCTGGGAACCACGCAGGTGCCACACAAAATGGATAGATGTCACCCAAACCTTGAGGAAATGATGGAGTTCAACAAAAATGATCTGAAATTTTGATTGTTTAAATTGATTTAAACCAACCAAATGGGGATTTGATCAGATCAAATGGTGGACTTGCGAAAGTTTTTTGAGGATTTCACCAGCCAAAAGTGAAGATGGGACATTGAATGGTATACAAAGGGAGATGGTTCCCAAGGACCTGGGATCTATAAAGAGATTGCGGAGGATTGCACCAGGGGAACGAGGATTTGCCAGAGAGATACTGGTTCATGGTGGATCAGCAAAATGAGAGTGGTACCCTGTGGGGGCCCCATTTTTACATTTCTTTTAGTGTTTTGTGATGTTTGTTTTGATCATTCATGTTGCTTTATACCCATAGCCTTTCCAAAAACGTGGAAAACTGGGCCGCCCGTGGGGTACCTTTCTGAACAACGTGGGGTTAAGAGAAGTGGCTTCTCGCAAAAATGAGGATCACCCATGAATTTCGTAGAGTTTTTTCATGATTCGACCAGCCAACATGTGGATTTGTTAACCGGTTTATTTAACAGACATGGATAATGATTAATGGGTTTGTCTGGAAATGACGGCTTCACAGCTGCAATTTGGATCAGGGGAATGAATTTGACAATGGCAGTCAAGGCTACCTGCTGGCGGGAGTGAGAGGTTAACTTGGCATATGCGGGGATTAATATCTAACAACCAAAGCTCGAGATCCATAAAATGGACAAGTTTTTTCCTCGAATTGTACAACACACGGAATTCAATTACTAGGATTCTAGGTGGTAAGAAAGTTCATGATCCTATCCATTTTACCATCAATTAATTTCTTACATTTTGCCATCATACCATCCAGCATCCCATCATTATCATGATGAATTTGCCAACATCCCATCCAGCGTGTTGGCTCTTGCCTCCACGCGAAAAAAAACACGTTTGGCAATTGGCCGCCGGTCACAAGCATTCTGAAACACAATTTCCCGGGACAGCCACTCAGCCTCAGTACTAGTATCAAGAGCAAACTTGCCGCGCAGGAACTACCAAACACGGGGATTAAATCATCAAAAGCACACCATAAATATTGAATGTCCCCCGAAGGAAGCCCTGCTGTATGGTTCATTTTTTGTTCTTACTAGAAGGTATTTCTAAAAAAGGGGAAAGGATGATCACTTTGAATGAAGAATTCTATTCGCGCCCCTACTTTGATTGACAGGACCTTGTCCGTCGGATACCGAGTTTGCTGTTTTTTCTGCACACAGCCATCTCTTTCCACATGCATGTATATATATATATATGTATACGTATAGATTCTCCAGGGGCTCGGTTCGCCAGAGGTTGTAGCTGGAGACCCTCCGTCACAGTGAAAAGCATGGGCCCATTGACCAACACAAAGTGGCGACAAAAGGCTGTTTGATCGAACCTTGTGGATACCTGTCCTGGGAGTAGTGGTCAGTATGTAGGCCATTATCCCACTTCAAGGGGCGCTGCCACTGCTTGATGACAGGATGTCCTTTGCCTGATTCACCAACAGGTGTTCAAATTCGTCAAGAAGATCGATTTATATCGTTTTTTTACTGTCACAAATTGGGGGAAACTTCAGATCAGCTTATCTAAGGCCGGGGGTCCATGCTGCATACCGGTTGCTTCTCATAACTTGATATAACTTGCCTGGCGGGGTTTCACATTGGTTGCATCCATTTATTGGAAATCAATCGATGACAACATAGTTCGTGGTATGGTTTGTGTGACGAGATCGGCACTGATTTAAAAGATGGTCGTAGTTATCTATAGGTTTAAACCTGTTTGGTTTGTGGTCTTTTGATGCCCGAGAAGGTATTCTTTTCCATCGCGAGTCCGCAACATGGCATGCCGGCGCCCAGGCCAAGGACAATACTGCCCAGACCAGTTTGCAAGGGCCACCCAATCTGACGACCACTACAACGATGAAATGCAAAGATCGCCGCGAAACTGCCGCAGAGGATCCCCGAGGTAACAGCATTAATCGCACCCAAATCGAAAACCAGCCATCCTTAACTTTTGGTTTGATTGGCTGCGCGTTGTTTCCCCTCGCCTTGGCTGTCCCATGAGAATAGGAGCATGGCCGTCCCGACAAAAGTCGGGCCACTTCTTCGTGGCATGCCCAGGCATTGATGCAACAGGGCAGCGTTCAGCCAGACATCATCAGCATCTTGGCAGCGCATGCATCACACTGGGGCCCCTTGACAGTTTTGGCTTGAGAAGGATTGGATTTGCCTGACACGTGTTACCGGCACATTTCAAAATCCATTGATTTGGAAAATGATTTGTCCAATGAAACGGCCATTTGGGGTATACCATGGTATTTTTATTCAAAATCCGGGTTGGTGGATGGTTTCCTGATTCGTTTTTGAAACACCCATTGTGTTTCCCAGCCTTGCTGCCACCATAGTAGCAATCACTAGTCACATGTGCAGATGCATATCTTGGAAAAAGGCAGGTAAATATATATAGCAAATCCAAAAAATATCCAACAATACACCTCACATCGGGGGATGGAAATCAATCTGCCATGGTATCATCCCAGCAGTTTGCCTGTGGACTGGCCGTCCCAGGCCACAACAGCATGTCCGAGCTCTTCGCAGAGCTGGGCGATTGGCGTCTCAGCGTGGACATGGCACAGCAGCAGCATGATGATGTGACGGCCACTTGGAAGCAATGAGCATTTCGGAGCGCAGCTGGGGTTGTTATATTATGTCATTTTATATGGGTTATTTCGACAAATTTTACAACCAGACATGGCAAATGGAGGTACGGTTGGGGTATAGCGGCTATAACAATCTATACGCATGGCGATTTCACCCCCAAACGCTGAGGCATAACATCTTATTACCAGCCCGTCCCGAGGCTAGCGATTGGGTTCCCATAAGATATTTGGGAAGCTGGTTGGATGGGTCTGGGTGACCAAGTCGCCATTCCGATGATCAGCTAGATGACCCTCCAGATGTCCGGAGTGTTTTTCGCACAGCCCTGAACTTAAATTTCGGACACCACTTGCCCGGAAAAAAATTGGTGGTATTTTGCGAAAGGTATAGAATGGTATAACAGCAGCAATACATATGTGTTGGAACATTGATATTTTTGCAAACTTTTGGTCAATTGGTTCATGCTGAGCCTGAATTTGTGGCCCAGATGGGGAACACATGGGGGAATCCTTTATCATGTTGGTTCCATATTTTCTTGGCAGTGTTTGCGCGTCGCCAACTAATTACAGTGCACTTTCGGGTCTCTCAACGCATGGGATATATGGTTTTGTTTTCAGCCTACCGGTCAAAATTCACATGTTTTCGGCCGCTTCCCGGGTCGTTTTGGGTAGAATGAACCCACATGAATTTCAAAGTCCAATGGGCTGAAATCACATCTGGTAAACTTGAAACAAACAAATTGCTGGTTGGCCGCACTGACATGCCTCTGAATGAGGATTTCACAGTCGCAGTGGATTTGGGGTTAAGAACCACCAACCATCCTAGCGTTGAGGGACAAACCATGATTGCAGTTAGGTCATTGCGTTTAACTATGTTTAACTCATACAAGTTTATATAACAATTCTTTGTTATATAATCATTGTTATCCGCAACCTGCATTTTTTTGCGTTGGAATTGCGTGTAATTATTCCATATTATTCCATGTGCAGACCAATCCATATCCCTGTATGGTTGCTCCTTTCTCCCAGCATGAAATAGTTGATGGTAGTTTCCTTTTCATCGGAATGGAAAATCAGACCGCCAGGTATATCCAGTAAAAAAATCTAAACATGCACACATAATCCCAAAACAGAGAAGTGGGAGAAGTATCATTTATATATTTCCCATAGGATCCATGTATGCTATACATGGTAACATTTACCATCAATATACCCCCAATGTTAGCATATAATTATACCATACATGGATCCTATGGGTTTGGGTATCATTTTACAGTTTTATCTTTTTTGGGGGGTTGTATTCCCGTAGACGCCTTAAAAGGTTGCCAGACTGAGGTGAACATCGCCCTCAAGGCCCTGTGCGAGGCGAGACCTGGGATGTGTTTTTTTCTCCTACAGGATGGGGCCCCCCAGTTATAAGTTGGTTTATAAACCATTATAACCCCCACTAACTATAGTTATATCTACCATAAACCATGGTTAAGCCACTTAAAAATGTACTGCAAACATCATAATAATATACCCGTCAATCGATCTTTTTATACTATAAAGATCTACAAAGTGTAAGATATGGAGCGGTGTGTTTTCACTGCAGAGGATCTAAGTCACGAATGCGTTCTCCCGGACGTTTCCACCGGGATTCCCGGCTGGAGATTGTCCAGCTGCGGACTGTTCCCTATCCACCACCTCAGATTTCTCTTGGTGTCATCATTTTTGGATGTTCTTGGTGCTTAAATCATCTTAAACTGCAGTCCAAGCTGGCTGAAAACCGACCGTTATCTTTGTATATGTTTGTTACATTGTCCAATAAACTATGATGATATGATGATATGATGTATTTACACATAGATAGACGATATGATATAGTGGTTGGAAGCCCCGACAATAAACATGCTTTATCTATTTTCATGTATCCTCATGCATATTCATGTATGCGTGTCATATAGAAATTATAGAATCATCGAAATCATCGATAGCTAGCCAGCAAATAGATAGCCTGCTAGATAGCTAGCCTGCTAGAGAGCTACTGCAGATGATACCCTTTGGTAATCAAACATGGCAGTGGAAAAACCACCGTTTAGTTCAATGATTCTCCCATTATCATCCGAAGCCATGTGACGGATGACACCAGAGGGTAACCACTATATTGGGGTTGTATATTATCCCCATATATCCCCATGTATCCTCATGATATAACTAATGATCTCAGCATTTTTACCGTGAAATCCTTCATGATCAATGGGAATTTCAGGATCCTAAAGTGGAGGTACTGTACCATTTTTCAGGCCATATTTTGTGGTGTATATCCCCTTACACAGCCCAAAAACAAATTTGGGTTCCTGAAATGGCCATTGATATAACATAACTATGGAAAACCACCGTTTATAGTGAATTTTCCCATGAATAGCATGGTGATTTTCCACGTTTTTTTGTAAACGTTTACCAGGCCGGGTATCTACTCATGAAGCCTGTCAAACTCGAAGGCCTCCCAATGGCCTTCGTCCTTGACCCACCTCGACGCTTCCGGCCCGGTGCGACGCTGGACACAGCTGCTGCGCAGCGCGCCGTGGAGAGGGGCGATGAAAGCGATGGACGCCATGTAGCGTGGGCTGCTGCGGGGGAAAGACATGGGGAAAGCATCCGAAAGTTGGGGATTTCATCCGGAAAAAACTAGGGTAACTGATTTAACCAGGATAGACCTTAGAGGAATTTGAAGAAATCTGGGATTTACAACCAGAAAGATGGATTTTGATTGACCGACATCTGGAAATATTTAAATCGAAACAGGTTGTGGACCAAACAGATTTGAACCAACCGGCATATATGCGCAGTATGGTTGCATTCCGAAAAGCATCCAAAAGCGATTTGGAATTGATTATAGAAACGCCCAAAATGATAGAAACCAGATTCATCACTCTTTTATTTTATTTTAATGGGATATTCCATTTTTTTGGGGTTAGCATTCTATTATATATTTATATGTATCCTGAAGCTTCGGTGATGAAAGGATATTCACCATCAGAGCTTGGAGGCGACAGGCAACACGCGGGTAGTTTGACTGGTGAAAATTTTAGGTGGATGGGCAAAAATGAATTTAAGAACTGCTTTTTTGTTTCTATTGCTACTTGCTCATAGTGAACTTACCCCGCACCATCCAAAATCTTGCGTTTAGTTGGGGGAGACTTCCCGGGAAAGTCGCCCCAACATGCTGATTGGGATGTTGGTTTCTATTGCTACTGTAGCGATGTTGACTGGGATGGATGGTTTTGAAGACGATATTCCAATCTAAAGATTGCATGACGGTTGCACGAAACTAGGCGTCCCATGTGAAGCTTCTGGTTCAGCCACTGACGTCCCCAAATGTCCCCAGCCACTGTTCACTTGACCGTGATGTGGCAGTTCTTGTGCCCCCCCATACTGGGGGGTGCAGTTCCAGTTCCAGTAAACTAAGTGGTGATATTTCACCATAGTGGTAGGTCTTAAAAATTACTTTACTTCGTGTGATCCCCACCATGACATTTATACATTTTGTTACTGGCAAATCTTCTGGCATTCTATCTGACATATTTTCTGGCATTCGATCTGGCATTCTATCTGGCATATCTTCTGGCATTCTACCTGGCATATCTTCTGGCAGATGTTCTGGCATATCTTCTGGCAGATGTTCTGGCATATCTTCTGGCATATCTTCTGGCATATGTTCTGGCATATCTTCTGGCATTCCATCTGGCATTCTATCTGGCATATCTTCTGGCATATTATCTGGCAAATCTTCTGGCATTCCATCTGGCATTCTATCTAGCATATCTTCTGGCATATTATCTGGCAAATCTGCTGGCATTCTATCTGGCAAACATTCTGGCACTTTATCTGGCATATCTTCTGGCATTCTAGCTGACATTCTATCTGGCATTCTATCTGGCATACCTTCTGGCATATCTCTAACATTCTATCTGGCATATCTTCTAGCACTCTATGTGGCATATCTTTTGGCGTGGATACTCGCGGTTGAGGTCCGGCAGGGAACACATGGTCGTGGATGGTGGGGGATACTCGCGGTTGAGGTCCGGCAGGGAACACTGGGCGTGGATGGTCGTGGTTGAGGTCCGGCAGGGAACACTGGGCGTGGATGGTCGTGGTTGAGGTCCGGCAGGGAACACTGGGCGTGGATGGTCGTGGTTGAGGTCCGGCAGGGAACACTGGGCGTGGATGGTCGTGGTTGAGGTCCGACAGCGAACACTGTGGATCGCGAGTCGCAGTTGAGCAGGAGGACGAGGAGGACAACGAGAGGAGGAGGAGGAGAAGGAGGAGGACGAGGAGGACCAGGCAACTGACATAAAATCTAACAACCCTCACCTGGCAGGTGGGGAAATCCAACTTTAGGGAGATGAAAACCCAACTTATAGTTCCAGTAAACTAAGTGGTGATATTTCAATATTTCACCATAGTTGTAGGGTTACAACAACTTCCAACTTCTGGGGGGTTTTCTTTCCATGGCTCCCAGGAAAACCAACCCTGGCCGAGGCAGTCGTTCCAGCTGCGCAGCAACCGCATCAGCCACGGCGCCCTCCTCGCTGCCATGGCCGCCGGGGCTGCCTGGCAACGGTGCCTGCGGCAAGTGATGGCGGCGGCTGGCCTAAGCCTCTGGGATCCACGGGGCCCCTGGGAAGCGGGAGGGTTTTGGAGGATTTGGTCCACAAGTGGTGGTAAAAAAGGGGGGTGAATCGATTCAAAAAAAAAAATAAATAAATAAATAAATAAATATATAAATAAATAAATAAATATATATATATATACACGTAATTATATATATATATATACTAATATATATTAGAAGTTTGAATTAAACAACAAAACTTGCGGTTTAATCAACTTATGACTGGACCTATCTGGATGTTTCCAGTCTTGGTGCAGATCTGTAAATTGGGGGAAAATGGTGGATTTCACCAATAAGGTGTGATCAAACCAAGCTGGTTTCCCAACTCGGGGATTTCGACCGAAAATTGGGCCAAGGGATGGTCGAAACACATTTACAGATTACTAAACCAGCACCAGGGAGAGCATGAAATTTAAGCTATCCCAGGATACAACGGAGGAATGACGGTAAGATTCGTAGACTAACCCAAAAATCAGAATTTGAGGATGGCACTTGAGAAGATTTTTTCACAGACGTCACTGAGAGGTGCATGAAAGAGTAATGATTTGCAGTGACATTGATATCCTGTTTGGTGGTTTGGAACATTTGTTTTTCCATATATTGGGAATGTCATCATCCCAACTGACGAGCTCATTTTTTTCAGAGGGGTAGGTCAACCACCAACCAGTATCAATATTGTAGATGGAAAATTGCCTGGGCTTGTTCTGGAAAAAGAGGCATCCCGAGAGGCATCCCAAACCGTGCAGGAAAATCCAACCGCAGATTTTTTCTGGTGCAACATGGGTTTGTGCAAAATCCGGGTGCCGAATCCCGTGCTTGCTCCAATTTTGTTGTACATATCCCCTTTACTGGGCAAAGCTAGGGCATCTCATTAGATGGGCTAAATGATGCCTTTATGTACATTTACAACATTTTACAAATGGAGTGAGTAAATCAAGACTTTCTCAAATCCACATCCCGTATGTTGGGTGGTTGAGAGATCCGGGAGGTTCATCAGCTTCATCCACCATTTCCGGAGCAACCCGAGCGTCGCCAGGTGATGTTGCCTTCAACGCTGCTCTGGCGTCCTTGCGGAGGGAAAGCCACTGGGATTGGCTCAACAAATCCAGAAGTTGCGGAACGGGTTTTACACCGAACGGGTAAACATACAAAAAGCTATGGAAAATAGCCATTTATAGTTGATTTACCTATTAAAAATGGTGATTTTCCATTTCGCTATGTTAAATATTGTTAAATTACCAGAGGGTAAATCCAATCGTCAATCATCTCGACTTGCCAGAGGCGGTATAAACCCTCCAAATTGGTGAGCTTCGGTCTTGGGTTTGCCACATTGCTGGGGTAACTTGTCAATGATCATTATGAAACATGATGAAATGCATTGAAATGCATTGAAATGCATTGAAATGCATTGAAATGCGTCATTATGCCAGCAGGGTATCTTCAGTAATTCAAGAATCTTCAGCGTTTCTGGGGAGGTCGAATTGCCGCTAGCTTGGCACCTTACAGCACCATGATCTTCCACCTTGTCTCATGGATTGGTTGGAAAAATGGCAGGAACAACTTGGAACACCCCAGATTTCATGGGAAAAACCATGGTTTTGTGGTATTTAACCTGGATTTCCTGTGGTTTCCCGTGGGCCTTCCCATCAAAATCATCCTCCCATGGGTTTCCTGTGACCCGTACTTCGCTTCGCGCGCTGCAGGGCTTTGGATCCGGTGTCTCTCCCTGGTGGAAGACATGCACTGCTTGCGATGGGCCGCAGATGATGTGACCAGTTCCGCTGAGAATCATTTGGAACGTTTTTTTTTGGGGAAAAATATGGGAAAAATATGGGAAAATCAGTTTTGCCACCAAATACTGGTTGGTGATTTGGAACATTTTTTATTTTTCCATATATTGGGAATGTCATCATCCCAACTGACGAACTCATTTTTTTGCCACCAAATATCATGGGGAATTTCATGCACATTTTCCTTCGAACCTTGCCGCGGCTCAAACGCCGAGGAACCGAAGTGCTCACGGCTGCAGGGAAGGCGGACGCCTGGTGGGCCACTTTGGCCATGATGGAGGCGCGTGGAACTATAAACACGTTTTTTGGTGGAAATTCCTATGAAAATGGATGATTTGGGGTATCCCCATTTCAGGAAACCTCCATATGATTTCACATCATATATCATATATTATCATATATTTATACATAAATGGCGATGAAGAGAGGTATGTACACACAGGAGCACGTATTTTTTGGTTTTGTTTCCACCCCGGCCCTCGGGACTTTTTTCAGGTAAGCATCTCGAAGTCTAAAGCGAGACATGCATTGGATTTATAACGATAGTTCAATGTCCACCGTGGATGCTGGTTGGAGAGGCTTCCACTTGAACAGTGGCAATTCTCAAATGGGACCCGGATTGAAATGGATTGAACAGCCTGAAGCGTTATTAATTTGGGGAGACCATCTTTTGTTGGTAGAGAGATTTTTTGGCATCAAACTGGCCTCAGATGACTAGCCAGTGGCTAGGAGCTAGGGGCATCCATATTCCCTACTAGTTTCCACAACCATTTGACAATATTTCACCATATTTGACAATATGATACTGTGGATGGAAGAAATCCTGCACCAGTTAATAGGTGGTTTATCCCATTATTTTATGGGCTTTCTACCATCCCAGGTGGTGCAGGATTTCTTCCATCCACAGTAAGTATTGCTGTGATAGTTTTGGTATTTTGAAACATTATTCGATATGCTTGAAGCCATCACCATTACTCCAGGACCCCACCGCACCAGAGAGCATGACGATTCAGGCGGATGGTTGGATGGTTCTGGCACCCAAAAAAAGAGATTAGCAAAATCGAATTGAGATGAATTGAGCAGTGTTCACAAGCCCTGCTGGTTGATGCTGATCGGGAATGATATTTTGGGGATTGTCATCGCCCAGTAGTGGTAAAATACATGTCATTCTGGTTTGGGGGTTACGTTGATGCTAGTCGACATGTTCCAACCTTTCAGCTTCATCAGCTTCAGGTAAGCCTTGTCGCTCACCAGCTACCAGAGGAATTCCCAAAAATTGACTTGCCAAAATTGACCGAGACTTTACCAACAAATGATGACATATGATGACAGATGATGACCCTTGAAATGACATGAAGCTTGAAACATGTTGCGAACATGTTTACCCTCTGGTAAACTAGCATAACTATGGATTATCACCATTTTCAATGGGTAAATCCACGAGCTACGTTAAATTTCCAGATATAAATCCCATTAAAATCACAATTTTTGTTGGTTAAATCCCATTAAACCACCATTAGACCACCATTAATGATGATTTCAATTCACCAAGACCTCTCCAGAGACGACCCTGGAACGCCAGGCTCGGCGTTCCCTGCTGGGCGTGGGAACGACGACAGCAACGCTGGGGCCTGACGCAGTGAAGCTGCCGGAAGTGGCGGTGCCACGGTGGTGCTGCCGGGGTGGAGGTACCAAGGACATAGCAGGACTTTGAGAAATGGGCATTTACCCTCTGGTAATTTAACATAACTATGGAAAATCACAATTTTTCATGGGAAAACTCACTATAAATGGTGATTTTCAATAGCTATGTTAAATTACCAGAGGGTAATGAGTTTCAGCCAAGAAAAGCGGGGACTTTCTGGGATATCTAGTAAGATTACTATAATATACACATGTGATATACGTTTCCCCCTGGTGATGTTTTAAATGGCTATGGCATAGATGTCCCATTACAATCCATTACATAGATTATTTATATAAAAATGGTGATTGCCCATAGCAAAGCTGTTAAATTAACAAAGGGTCAATGGAAAAATGAGTGGTGAACGGAGGGATTTGTTCGGAGCTATGGGGATCTAGAAATTCCCTTCATTTTACGAGAAGCTAAAGAGCTACTAACAGTTTCCCAGCCACATAAATAGTTAAATGGATTTACCACCTGGTTATTTAACATAGCCATGGAAAATCACCATGCGTTTTTTTATAGGTAAACCATCTATTTTGATTAGGGCCATCTATACCATGGCTATGTTAAATAACCAGAGGGTAATTGGTTCACCTGTGCTATGCTGGTTTCAAGCATATTTTTTCAAAGCCTGGCTATGGGAGGATGGATCCAGGTGACCAATTGCCATGCAGTTAATTAATGTAGATACCTGAATATAACGGTGATAGTAGTCGTAACAATATCAAATAGATTCAAATAGTAATTAGAGTTATCCCATTCTTTATAGATAACATCAATTATTAACAACCATTTGTGATTCAATATTTAACCATATTTAATAGTTATTATAGATAGTGATATTACTATGGTCATATTGGTTTGATCATTATTGATAGTTAGCCATGATATAACCATCAATCAATGGGAATTCCAGGATCCTAAAATGGAGGTACTGTACCATATAAGGGCATATTTTCTAGGGATATCACCTTACATAGGCCTGAACAATAGGCCTTATATATGGTAGGTACCTCCAATAAATCGGTTCCTGAAATGGCCATTGAATCAATATCCCATTGTGAATAACCATTGATTTGCCAAGGCCCAGCTCTGGTCCGCGGCGCGCCTGGCCATCCCCCCGCACCACGTCGTCGCCCTACTGGACGCCGCGGCCGCGCGCGTGACGGACGGACGCGAGCTGCGGCGCTGCAGCAGCGCCACGGTGGCGAATTTGGCGTGGGCATATGCGACGCTGGGCACCTCGGGCTGCGGTTGGCGCTTGGGGAGTGCTGGTTGTTACGTATAGCCTATACTAAATACTAACCTTGTTTTTTTTCCGGGGGAGATATATGATAGAAATTGATAGCCAGTTTTTTTCCGGGGAATACCCCGGGTTGTAACTAGTTCATGAATTCCATGGTCCATGTAATGGAGTTTTTAGTATAGATGCTTCACAGATGTTGCTGGACTGGGGTGCGCTTCAGAATGTATTCTCCGGCCGCAAGTTGGAGCCTCCAGTTAGTCATTTTCCAGTACAGACCTTGAGAAGTGAGGGAATCATATGCATTTACACATAGAACCACATACATACAACTACATACAGGCACACACAGAGATGCATGCACGTGTATATATATATAAACACATACAGAACTAATAGATACATCATGCATTATACATGCACATAAACGTGCCATCATACCGTCAAATGTCACCCTTATTAAACTTAAGTATATATATAGACACAAAGATAGAACGCGTTTACTTTAAAACACTATTTGGGTAAGATTTTATTTGTGTATTCTTTTTGGGAGTTGCTTTAAAATATCAATATCTACCAGATCTACTTTCAGGTAATGTAACATAGCTATAGAAATTCACACATTGCTGGAGGCTATCTATATCTTTTTCTGGGTGTGTCTGAAAATAGTGTACCCCAAGTAACCCAATGTAACCCATGGATTCTATTCGATGGTCATCAAGTTCGCCATTCAATAGCTATAAAGGCCCATGTCACACATATTTAAGACCATAGACTGTGGCTGTTTAATAATAGGGATGAAATTACTCTAAGCATAGTTATCTAGCATAGCTTTCCTTCCATCATTTTCCCAGTGTTTTTGCCATCATTTTCCCATTCCCATCACTTTCCCGTCGTTGTCCCGTTAATTTTCCTATCAACTACATGGTTTTCCCATCATTTTTCCATCATTTTCCTATCATTTCACATATTTTCATATATATTTCCCATCATTTTTTCCATCATTTTCCTATCATTTCACATATTTTCATATATTTTCCCATCATTTTTTCCATATTTTCTTTCTTTTTCCATCATGTTCTTCTCCCTTTTGCCTTGAACCGTGGCCATAACTTGCTGCGCCGAGGCGGCAGCGCCGTGGCGGCGCCCTGCCTTTCGTCCCTCGCCGCGGAGCTCCTCGACCGCCGCGCCACGGTCGACGTGGTCGACGTCGCGGCAGAGGTGGAGGCGCTGGTCACGGCAGCTGGGACGATGTATCACCATATGATGGGTGTATGTAGATATATCACCCATAATATAATATGTATATATATGTATATGTATAATCACATATAATATGGGTATATGTATAATATAATATGGTGATATAATATAGTAATATGATGTATATATGTATGGTGATATAATATAATATAGTAATATGGGTATATAATATGGGTATATGTTTATCACCAAATGTATTATATGTATATATAGTTGGTGATGGAAAAGCAAATAGTATATTATAATGCCCAACATATGGGTATATGGGATATATATATGTATATAATATGGGTATATCCTAATCTATGGAAATCTATGGAAAATATGATGCAGATTACCCGGCCTGGTAAACATACAAAAAACGAACTGGAAAATCACCATGCTATCAATGGGTAAATCCACGAACTTTCTATGGTCATTTTCAATAGCTACGTTAAATTACCAGAGGGTAACATAACTATAGAAAATCACAATTTTTAATCGGTAAACTCGGTAAACCATCTATAAATGGGCAATTTTTCATGGCTATTATTATTGTTAATTATTGTTATTGTAATATTTTTTGGTATACCAATAATAGTATTAGTACGAATGAATGTTGTACACGAATGGGATTATATGGGATTATATGGGATTATATGGGATTATATGCGGATTATATGGGATTATATGGGATTATATGGGATTATATGGGATTATATGGTTATATCCTCTGGTAAACTGTTACATAACCATGGAAAATCACTGTGTTTCATAGGTAAATCAACGAACTAAATGGCCATTTGCGATAGCTATGCAACAAAATTACCAGAGGGTAACATTCGTACTTAATCAGCATTTTGACTATTATCCATAATAAATGATGACTCTAATGATATAAAACAGCCATTTGGAAATGGTTTTGATAAACCACCTATTTAAATGATGACTACCGGGGATTAGTTGCGAAATCCTGCGCCACCAAAAGGATGGTTGAAACCCTATGAATGGGATGCTTACCATCTATCAACTGGTGCAGGTGCACAGTATGAACATTTGTTGATAACGCAATATACACCACATAGAAACTATAAAGGATATAAACAAATGTAGGGGTCAATGATATGCTCATAATTCATAAATAGGGGTTACAGTAGATAAACAACAAAAATATTAATGTGGGTCAAACACGGTATTGTGTTCTTAACAGTGGAGAAACCAAAGCAATGCAAACAACAATTATATTAATGCGGGTAAAAGAATTTCATAAACCACCCATGACTGGGAGTGGTTTGTACCACCTATAAAATTGTGAAATTGGGGGATGGTGTATTATTGTTTTACCCGGATTAAACCATCAACCATCATCGAATGTAGGGCTTAATGATATTATGATAATTCATACCTAGGGCTCATGGCAGATAAAACCATATAAATTTGTTGATAAAATCCATATGCTTTGTAGATAGGCATAAATATTTGTTGATAAACATGGGACTATGGTAGATACAAATTACCCTCTGGTAAACTAACATAACTATGGAATTTCACCATTTTTAAGGGTAATTCCACTACTTCTATGGCCATTTTCAATAGCAAACTGTTCGTTGACCAGAGGGTATTCATAGATCTACCACTAGTTCACCCACTAAACCACTTCGAAAGCGAACTCTGGGGCCACTTTGCAGCTATGGACTGGATTCCGAAGTTCATCACACTTCCCATAGTTGGCTCAAACCCAAAACAGTAAACAAAAACAAAACAGAAACGCATCAACTGTCAGTTTTCGAACTTGCTTTGAGGAATGTGTAACTTGGATATCCAAAAAAAAGGCTTGGAGTTCCATAAGTTTCTGGCTTGAGTAAGCCATACTTCGATACCTCCAACCAGTGGGGTTTAATTTGTTACTACCAAGTGATAAATGATAGTTGTCATTGCCATCATGATTATGTTCATTGTATTTCATTATCATTATTATTACACTTGCATAGAATTGCCATCCAGATTGTTAATATTGTTACCATTATTGTATCATTATATACTATTATTGGGTTGATTACCATTGACAAATGATACTGGCATTACCATGATACTTTTTTTTCTCTGACCTTTTGTCACCATTGTTGCCATTATTAACACGACATTATCATCATTATTGCCATTACTATTACTATTGCTACATTACCATCATCATTACTTATCATAGAGTCCTAAAGGGGGGAAAAAGCTGGGTGGCCAGAAAATGAGGGAGTGCAATCTCTTGTTAAGGCATTTGGAGTTTGCAGTGCCTAGTCACATGATAAGCTGCAAGTTGTATCTGAGGGGCGGTCTAGTCGATAGTGTATAATGAAAAACAATTGCTGGGCAGCTGTATAAAAAGATATCTGATTGGTGGTTTGGAACATTTTTCCCCACCTGCCAGGTGAGGGTTGTTAGATTTTATCAGAGCTGTTCTCCTCCTCCTCCGCCTCCTCTGCCTCCTCCGCCTCCTCACCCGCCGCCTCCTCCTCGGAGTCCAGATCCCAGTGGGCACAGCCGGACCTCCACTGCGAGCTCCAGATCCCAGTGGGCACTGCCGGACCCGCGAGTTGCAGATCGCAGTGGGCACTGCCGGACCTCAACCGCGACTTCCAGGTCGCAGTGGGCACTGCCGGACCTCAACCGCGACTTCCAGATCGCAGTGGGCACTGCCGGACCTCAACCGCGACTTCCAGATCGCAGTGGGCACTGCCGGACCTCAACGGCCAGATAGAACGCCAGAAGATATGCCAGATGGAATGTCAGATAGAATGCCAGAAGATATGTCAGATACAATGCCAGAAGATATGCCAGATAGAATGCCAGAAGATATGCCAGATAGAATGCCAGAAGATATGTCAGATAGAATGCCAGATAGAATGCCAGAAGATTTGCCAGATAGAATGCCAGATAGAATGCCAAAAGATATGCCAGATAGAATGCCAGAAGATTTGTCAGATAGAATGCCAGAAGATTTGCCAGTAAGAAAATGTATAAATGTCATGGTGGGGATCACACGAAGTAAAGTAATTTATTTTTCCATATATTGGGAATTTCATCATCCCAACTGACTTTCATATTTTTCGAGATGGTTAAAACCACCAACCAGATATGTTGTTTCTTTGCGGTTGCCAAAATCAACCCAGCCCGGACCCAGCAGCTACATCCCAAATTCGCGAAGGCACACGATTTTGAATGTGGTCGATCCACCGGTCACCGAAGGGTTCATGCTAAATATGTTTACCCAACATAGCTATTGAAAATGGCCATAGAAATAGTGGATTTACCTATTCAAAATGGTGATTTTCCATAGTTATGGCCATTTATATTTGAGTTACCCAGCTATAAAATGGCGTTTTTTTTCCCATAGTTATGTTAGTTTACCAGAGGGTAACATCGGAACATGAGACATACACTACCCCAACATCTCTTATCTAGAGATTGTCCTCATTGAGAAAAGGCATCTCTTCTTTTGGGCACATGAAAGCTGTCAAGAGGTAATACTCATCAAGTTTGCGAGGTTTTTATAAGTGATACGGGGTAGTAAGACTTTTAAAGGGTACCAAACTGCATTTCCCCCAATAAGGCTGACATGTTCCCCCGACCAAGGAATCCATGACATTATCAGCATTATATCAATGGCCATTTCAGGAACCGATTTATTGGAGGTACCTACCGTATATAAGGTCTATTTTTTAGGCCTATGTAAGGGAATAAGCAAAATATGGCCTGAAAAATGGTACAGTACGTACCTCCATCAATTGGATCCTGAAATTCTCATTGACTATAATTGTCATTATTATGATTATTATTGTCAATTTCCATATTATTAATGGTAAGAGCAGTTATAATCACAGTTCAGTATGTTCTTTCCTTAAATTACCGTATGTTGGTTGATAAAGTTCATCATCACAATGATAGCTGTTTGATGATAATCTAATGCTACTTCTTTCAGTACCCACTATAATAAAATAAGGTAATCAAAAGCATAACATAAAATCTGTATACCTAGTTTTATTTGCTACATGATATTACCCATTACTGTTGGCTTGAGGGTCATGAATCATGCAATTTGTTGCTTACTATTACCCTCTGGTAAACATTCACAGTTTGCGAACTTGACAATGGCCCAGTCGAATCGTTGATTTACCCATTTTCATAGCATGGTGGATCTTTCCAGTTCGTTAACAAATTACCTACAAGGTGGGGCACCCTAGATAGCTAAGTTGGTTTATAATTCCAATAACTATGGTTTATGGTACTTATAACTATAGTTAATGGGGTTTATAAACCATCTTATAACTGGTGGGCCCCACCTTGTACCAGGTACCAGTGTTACTGGTGTTACTCACCAGTTCACTCAGTGAGGTCACTTGGGCGTATCATCAGCTGGCCGGCTCCGCTGCTCCCGGTCCTCCCCTCCGCTGCCGCGCCGCCCTACAGCGCCTGGCGCCTGCGGCGCCAACTGCGGCGCTGCCGCTGGGGTCGGAGCCGGTGGAGCGGGCGGAGCGGGCGGAGCCGGAAGTTGTGTTGGATGCTTCGGTGATGGTGATTTAATGGTGGTTTAATGGTGGTTTAATAGTGGTTTAATAGGATTTAACCAACAAAAATGGGTTTAACCATGAAAAATGGTGATTTAATGGGATTGAACTATGAAAAATGGTGGTTTTTCATGGGATTTAACCAACAAAAATGGTGATTTCTAGATGGCAATCAGACTAGTCCAAAAATTCTTACACTCTGGTAAATTGACAGTTGGACCCTGAAAATCTTGAAAAAACACAATTTTTTTGAGGACACTCATCTTTCAACCCCGATGAATGGCAGGGTAAGTTATAGTTACTGATTGATACTGATTGGTGGTTTGGAACATGAATTTTATTTTTATGACTTTCCATTCAGTTGGGAATGTCATCATCCCAACTGACGAACTCATATTTTTCAGAGGGGTAGGTATACCAACCAGATTATGATTATAATAGTTATATTCATAGTTGGTGTATAGTTTGAGTGATATCCACGTTACTAGTGATCCATCCAGATTGATTTTCCCATGATTGCTGATTCTTCGTCATTAGTTGGAACATTCTTACAAGGTGCTGTGTCATACTTAGAATACTTTGTTTCAACTCAGGCAAGCTAGGAGTAACTGGGGGGTTGTATCATGATGTAGCTTTAATTGAGTTACCCTCTGGTTATTTAAGATAGCCATGGAAAATTGCCCATTTATAGATGGTTTACCTGGGTTTACCTATTAAAAACGGTGATTTTCCATGGCTATGTTAAATAACCAGAGGTTAACTGAATTAATTGACCAACTTATGCCTGGGGGGGGAAAACCACCGCCTTGTTGTTTTTTTGTGACGCATTTTTGGGGAATTATCAACCATGGGTCCTGTAATGTTATTGGGGGTATGCCCAGGTTCAACTTGTGGGCTGGACTCGGCTGGACAAACCTTTGGGTTCTGGGGGGGGATGATCCTGTTACATTTGATTTCTTGTATCAATGGATTGGTTTAAGGGAAAATTTACAGGAAAGCCTCATATTTCATGGGAAAATCTATGGTTTCCTGTAGATTTTCCCTTAAACCAATCCATTGATTGTAAATTTGGTGGTGGATGTTGATGTTGTGGTTTTTTTTGGGGGGGAAAGGTTGAGAGGAGAAAGGTAAAGCAGCGGACCACATGCATTCATCTGGTAGGTGGTTTGGAACATTTTTTTTTTCTCCATATATTGGGAATAACCATGCCAACTGACTCATATTTTTCAGAGGGGTAGGTATACCACCAACCAGTTATTTGTTTAGGTATTTTTTTTGGCTTCAAGTTCCTCAATGTGCTTGAATTGTGACTTTTCAGTTTCGCTGCCTTGGACATTTCGAAAGAACATTGGCACCTTTTTATCCCTGGCATTTCGTGAAAATTTCTCCAATTTTACCCAAATTATAAGATTTTTCTCCCCAAAAATATTAGATCTATTCATTTTTGGTGTCCCAAGCATAGGGGGGTTGAATTTATCACCCTGGTTTCAATGGCAGTTGTTTAAGGCTTACTTGGAAGTGCAGTTCCCATTGAACTATATAGGTGTTGTATAACCATTGTATATTTATGGGGGGTTTGTAACCATTTTGTCATCTCAATGGATTTTCTGTAGAATTTTCCATTAAATATGGGGGCTTTCCGGTTAAAATTTTCCCTTAAACCAATCCATTGATCATCTCAGCAGCGACATGTATGGGAATCCTCAGTTCTCCTTCCGCTTTGAGGAAGTTGACGAGTGCCTGGTCCTTCGCAAGCCCAGCGGCTGGCAGATTGACGACACCCCTGTGCCAGCAAGCCCAGCGGCGATGCGGCCAAGGGGCAATATGGGGCGCTTCGTGGAACCTTGGGGATCAACACTGGCTGGTTGGTGGTTTGGAACATTTTTTTGTTTTTCCATATATTGGGAATAATCATCCCAACTGACTAATATTTTTCAGAGGGGTTGAAACCACCAACCAGATAGGCTAAGATAGGGATTTAACATGATTTAACCATCAAACATGGGGAGAGATTATATCGGAGATATTATGATATATATTATATTGGGATGATGAAATATCTTGAAACGCTGGAGGTTGCGGTGAAGGTAGCTCACCAAATAATGATCACCGCGGTCAGCGAGATAAACTGCCCAGGTTCACCTAAAAGTCACATCCCAACCCCCAGGAAGCCATCATGGGCGGCATGCAACGTGTGAAGCGCATGGCTCCAATCTTGCAAGACACGAATTCAAAGCTGGGGTTTCTACATCGCTTGGACGCTTGGTCTGAACTTGGAGCATATCCCAGGGGATGGATTGAAAATGATTGAAACTTAAGACCTCTAATTGTCCATGTTTTTTTTTTGGGATGAACGTCCATAAATCCCACATATTTTATCATTTTTTTAATCTGAACACCAGGGGATTCCATAGGGATTTTGACACATAGCCATGCATCCTTTTTTGTTCAAAGAGGGGTTCGTTCAACCAGCTCTGGATTACATCATAAAGTTTGATATGTACAGTTTTGGACGGTACATATCGGAAATTGAGTCAGACATGGGATAACCATGGATTCCATCTATGGCCGGGCTCATCTTTTGTCACAAAAAAGTCACGATCACAATTTCAGTCACAATCAGAAGAAAAAACCGATGCAGCGTAGTAATAAGAAAAAAGCAACATAATGGTCACAACAGTGGAAACAACATATATAATAATATTAATGTGGTTAAAACAAGGTGGTAAACCACACATGACTGGACATGGTGGTTTATACCACCTATAAACATGGTGAAATCGGGGATGGTTTATCATTGTTTTACTAATCCTATAAGAACCGATTCCTGCTGAAAAATTGAAGCCACCATGATCACAGCACTGAGGATGTACCAAGTTCGGGACTGATTTTGGTCTCCACCACTTACAGGACTGCCGAGTGTGCGAACATCTACCTTCCAACAGGGTGCTCCAAGGAATGATAAATTCTGATAACCAAAGGGGGGAAATTGGTCATCTTAAACCATATTTCACATCTCTAATTACCAATTTTTACCACCTAAACGTATTTGGATGTTGGGAGCAATCCGAACTGTTGAGTCTACTTCATTGCATTCCACTATGGACATGACATCACGATTACAGTAGCTGGTTGACGAGTGTCGGTCATTGTGGTGCTAACGTGAAACTGTACATAGATGATGGTAGATTAATTTAAATAATAGGAGAAAAATCAGAAAAGCAGAATACCCACATAGCAATTTTCATAGGGAACATCATGATAAAGCATGACAAACCATTGGATTTGTTTTTTCCCCAATATTTTCAGGTACTAAAGCCGAACTAGAGACCCTTTGACAAACTAACATAACTATGGAAAGTCACCATGCTATTAATGGCTAAATCAACGAACTGTCGAACTGGCCATTTTCAAGTTCGCAAACTGTGAATGTTTACCAGAGGCTAAATCCCATTAAATCACCATTTTTGTTGGTTTTTTATCCCATTAAACCACCATTAAACCACCATTAAACCACCATTACCAGGCCGGGTAGATGAGATATGGCTATGACATATCCCTATGAAACCCCCTGATGCGGTCGGTGACTTTTCAGGAGCTATTACGACCTTCGATGGCAGTTGGCCACAGACGACCTCACCCGGGAGCGCCAAACCGGTGGAGAAACTTGATGGATCCATCCATAGAGAAAGTGACATGTCATGGAAAATATCATCAAAAACACTTGAATGGCGTAACATCTATTGGTGGATGGCTGGTTGGTGGTTTTTAATTGGATTAAGTTAAGTATGATTAAGTACAAGATAGTATTACTGTATAAGGGTAATGGGATCAATTGAATGGACATTGAATGGCAATATTCCTTGGCAATTTACTGCATATATAATCAACTGGAGCTGTCAGGAGCCATGAGTAGCAACCTGGATGACTGAAAGGGATAAACGGATGCTGAGGAATTATGAGGGATGTATAACATTAATCATCATTAATCATCATTAATTGAAGTGATACCCTCCTAACATTCATCATCATTCATCTATAATTCATCTATATTTAATATATTTTAACATTAATCATCATTCATTTGGATTAATTGCAGGATTATATGATATATATATATATATTTCATGATTGCAGGGATATCTGATATATTTTACCCTCCTTCCAATCCAAGATAGCCATATATATATATATACACATACATATACACACACATATATATATACACATACATATATATATATACATACATATACATACATATATATATATACATTATATATATATACATATACATATACATATACATATATATATATATGTATATCTAACTTCGCACACGTGTTATTATATGTTCCATAGTTTTTTATGGCGAACCATATTCAGCCCACCTATTTTCCCCTGCCAGGACTACCTGGTTCTGCTCCACAGCCTCTGCCCTTCCCGCTCCGTGCGCTGCCCTGTCACCTGGCCCCTGGCGTCCCTGCGACGCAATGCGCGGACGCGGGTGCTGCCGGGCAGCCCGCGGGGATGGCCCGCGCGGACGGAGCTGGTGGCAACTTGGACCGGTGGAAAATCCCCATGCCATGATGCCATGGCATGGAAAATTGGGATTTTATCCAGTTAAATCATGTTAAATCCATAATTCATGGCATGGAAAATGAGGCTTTTATACTGTGGATTTAACTGTTTGGAAATTCAAGGCATGGATTTTTTGGGCCACGAAAATCAAGGTGGCATGGAAACATCATTTGAGAATGATGTTTCCATGGGGACTTTGAAACATGGGAAAGATTGGTGGCCATGAAACATGATGGTTTAAGCATCAGAAATAATGACTTGGGGATACAACCAGGATTTTGCTGGGGGTTTGGATGGGATAATGGTGTTTAACCATCAATTTATATAGGGATGTAATTTGCAAAAACTAATATTGATCCAAGAAAAAAATGGATGGTCAATTGAAATTCACCAACACGAATTTGGCAAGTAAACCAGGAAAACCATCCAAAAAATGTGATATAACAGGCAACAACTTCGGTTTTATGTGATTTTACCATAAAGAATTGGGACACAACCACTGAAAATCTGGATATCATTTAATCATGAACTTGGAGATCAACGCAACAGAAATTGTGGTTCAAAAAGTATAGGGATAGAATATGACATACCCTCTGGTAATTTAACATAGCTATTGAACATTGCCATTGAAATAGTTGATTTTCCCATTAAAAATGGTGATTTTCCATGGCTATTTTGACATAACCAGAGGGTAATTCTGGGTATTCTGGCCACAGAGATTGGGCCGCCGACGGTGTTGAGATGTCCCCACTTCTCGCCAACTAATCGAGGAACCAGATTGACAGTTAGCTTAGCGGCTAAATCCCCATCAGATGTGGCCTAAATAGGGATCTAATGGTGGTTTAATGGGATTTAGGCCACATGTGGTGGTTTAATAGGATTTTATGGTGGTTTAATGCGATCTAATGGGAATTAATAGGATTTACCCCTCTGGTAAACGTTTACATAACGAACTGGAAATTCACCATGCTATGAAAATGGCTAAATCGACGAACTGTCGAACTGGTCATTTTCAAGTTCGCAAACTGTAAACGTTTACCAGAGGGTAGCACAAGGATTTGGATCAGTAGTTTAAGCTCCATCATTGCTGGTGCACCCCCCCATGAAATCCAGAAAACGACTTGAAATCATGGTAGATCTATGGTTAGATCCATGTCGGTCCCATGATTTTTGTGTTACCTAGTCTCATTATCATCCCATTATACCCCATTATATCCCATTTTATCCCATTAAATCCCATTATATCACCATAGAAATACATGAAACACATATCAAAAACCATGGAAAACTACGGTAAACCCAGCAAAACCCACCATTTCTTGCCCTTTCGTCGCCATTTTCGTCGCGCCATCCCCAGCCGGAGTCCGTTGCGCAGCGCGCCGGCGACGTCTTCAGCCTCTGCGCCGTGCGGATCGGCAGTGGACGCAGACATCAGATTCGGTGCCACTTGGCACACATTGGCGCAGCCAGCGTGGCCGATGGGAGACTTGGTCACCAAAAGTTGTTTGTTTTTTTTTTTGATTACCATATTAACATATTAATGTTTATATGATATATCATGATAATCATCATCTATGATTTATGATATATTATGATATATGATATATATATATATATGGGATAATTATGTATGTGGTATATCTATACTTGGATCATCCCACGGATCCGATCCGTGGGATGATCCTGCCACACAACTGGACTAGTTCAACGAGTGGAGTGGATGTGGGTGATAGTCATCAGTCATAAGTCATGTCATAAGTTAATGGGATCTAATGGTGGTTTAATGGGATTTTATGGTGGTTTAATGGGATCTAATGGGGTTTAATAGGATTTACCCCTCTGGTAAACGTTTACATAACTATGGAAATTCACCATGCTATTAATGGCTAAATCAACGAACTTTCTATAGCCATTCTCAATAGAACTAACAGTTTGCGAACTGGAAAATCACCATCTTTAAGTTTATGGGCCGTGTTCAATAGCTATGTGACAAATTACCAGAGGGTAACTCTATGGCCAAGCTTTAAACTATTGGTGGGTTGAGAACTTGGGAATTTGGGAATCTTGGGAATGCAGCGGATATTATTGGATTTTATCGGGCGTACTGGGATATACCCTCTGGTACACTAACATAACTATGGAAAATCACCATTCTTAATGGGAAAACTCACTATAAATCACCATTTTCAATAGCTATTTTGACATAACCAGAGGGTACAAAGAACACTATGATTCTTGGGTGTGTCTTTTGACGGGGAAATTCGGCTTGAGTTCTTGCCCGCGATGAAAAAAGAGGGATTTTTTTGTGATCAACCAGTGGATGTAATGGGGTACCCCTCTGGTAATGGTGGTTTAATGGTGGTTTAATGGGATAAAAAACCCACAAAAATGGTGATTTAATGGGATTTAGCCTCTGGTAAACAAACAGTTTGCTATTGAAAATGGCCATTTATAGTTGATTTACCTAGCTATAAAATGGTGATTTTCCATAGTTATGTTAGATAAACCCGCTACATATCTGTTCTGCGTTACATACGGGTTATGAACCATTTGCATCCATTTGCGATTCCTAGGATGATCCAAGCAGAACCGTTTTTAGGTGATATAGCCAACAAATAATGGTTGTAGAACACCCAGCCATGTGACATAATGGTGACCTTTTCGCGGAAGATCATGGTGATATGGAAAATCCCTTGCCATCCCCCAGCTTCTGCGGGGTGCCGATGCCGAGGAGATATAGCTCCATGGCCACTTTGCAGCGAGATCTCACTTGGTGCCCGCGGAACTTTCTGCATCGCTGCCGTCTCAGCTGGCTCTCCAGGCGCCGTTTCTGTCGGTGGGATGAGTGGGATGGGGGATGTTGATACCCTCTGGTTATGTCAAAATTTAGCTATTGAAAATTGCCATTTATATTTGATTTACCTATTAAACATGGTGATTTTCCATAGTTATGTTAGCTTACCAGAGGGTAGTGTCTCCAAAGTTTGCTGTTCCAATCGCAGTTTTGGATAGTCTTGGCGTTTCATGAGTTGAAGCCGTTTCATGTCCGCAATTGGAGTTTTTTCATTGTTTTTTTTTCCCCTCCAGCTTCAACGAAACGGTGCTGTTTGGTGGGTTGCAATGCCATGACCTGTACTTAATCCTGGATAAAAAAGAAACCTCAGTTGATCATATTATTATAGGTAGACTAGCTGGATATTAAACCCCTAATCATTGTAATAGTATCCGGTAAAAAGTATCACCCTCTAAATTAGAGGTACCCCCAAAAGTGATCATCATTGCTGTAATATGGTACCACCCAATGAAACAGCCCCGTTGGCCATGGTCTTCCTGGCAGACCCAGAAAAAAAGCACATCCTCAAAGCCCATAAATGATTTCCGGTCAAGAAAGGTTAGGCCCTCGCTTTGGAACGCGTTCAAAAGCGTCGCTTTGGAACGCGGTCTGAAGCATCGCTTTGGAACGCGCCTGATCATCACGATCTTCATCCCCGTGTAAGGCCATACATCATCATCATCAGCAGCAGCAGCATCATCATCATCACCATCATCATCGTCGTCGTCGTCATCGTCATCATCATCATCATCGTCGTCATCATCATCATCACCACCATTACGTAAAGGTGCAGCGTGCTGATCCTACTGTTTCTTTCTGCGTGTGCACAGGAACATGAACGTTATTGTCCTACCCCACCCCACCCAACCCCATCCCACCCCATCCCACCCCACCCCACCCCACCGGTAACTGATCATGAAAGAGCAGTGCCTGTGTCTGCTGGACAGCAAGAAAGATGATGAGGTTGCTGTGCCTGTGTGTGCACAGGAACATGAACGTCATTGTCCCACCCAACCCCACTGGAACATGAATGAGAGATGATCAGGGTGCGCAAGTGAGAACGATGATCCTCGATGACTTTCTAGTTTCTGAGGAGGGGTTGCATTGAATCTGGATGAATTTTACTGACCCTATATATATATTCCATTAAAATCCTATTAGCATCCACTCCAAACGCATTACTATTTATAATGTTATATTCATATCCCACTAAATCTTGGAGCAAATCCTCATTGACCCCGCTAGCCAATTAGTTCCCAGAAATGCAGACGATGGTTTTTTTTGTTATTCTCGTCAGGAAATCCGGAAACCATTTTATAGTACCCTGTATCAGCCTGTATCCATGAAATAGCAACTGCCAAACGACTAAAATGATCATTATATAGATGGTTAGATTATTAGTAATACTCTCGTATTTCGCATTGTTAGATGATAGTTGTTAGATTATTCTAGGCTATTAATTTTGCTAATAATAATCTACCTCATAATCGGATGAATTGAGTGCCGATTAGAATATACATGAATATACGACAGATCGCAACCACTCTTAGATCGTTGTTACGATCATTGCTAAATTATGATTGGACATGTTAGTAATCATCAAACAATCTAGTGCTGATTATATTTACATACACAAAGCATCAAAACCATCTGTATCAATCTATATCAATTGTCGATCTATATTTGTTATTTTTTAGTAATCTAATAATGATAATAATAACCACATATTAAATCAAAACTTTAGATCATAAATCATAACCACATTACTGTTTGGTGGTTTTTATTTTTTCATATATTGGGAATAATAGCATCATTTGACTATTTTTCAGAGGGGGTGAAACCACCAACCAGTAAATCATAAGCAAAATTTAATAACAATTTTTAGCAATCAAATGATTACTATCAGCTCCGCTCAGACCTCGCCTGAGGCGAAACCGCCGTGTGGAGGTCCTTGATCCTCTGCCTTCCGACCTGCGCCAAGCGCTGCAAGCACTGCACGACTTAGGACGAGGTGAGCGCCGACCTTTAGGGAAATTTTGGGGAACTGGGGGAATTTTGGATGACGGCCACCATGTCACATCCAATTCTTAATGAAGTTTGAAGATGATGTGCTAAAATGGAAAGGTATTTGTTTGGGGAACACTCAAAGATACTCAAAGTTTGGGTTGCTTAGTTGCTAAGCCTTTTTTATTTTGACACGTGGCCTGCCAATTGGCTTCTGGCGGCATAAATTCAGCAGAAAAACCATCAAAACCAGGTCTAAACCGGGCGTTTCACCCACGAAAATGGACTTCAAAAACGAGCATGGGAGGTTGCCCGGCCTGAATCCCTCTTGTAAGTTGAGGTAACTATATGGAAAACAAATGTGTTCACCAGGTAAATCCTCGAACTACTGCTTTGCCATCTATACCATAGCAAAGTGTTAAACTGCCAGAGGTTCCTTGCCCACAACCCGAACAGTGATGAACAATGTATGTCTGGCCACTCATCATCTCCCAAAGCAATTTTTTGGGGACAATCCTTGTTTCAGGGGGGCTCTTGATATAAAACATGGGAATTTAGAGCTTTCAAAAGTCCTTCTTGATTAATATATGGCAGCCCCTCGATAGTGTAAAAACTCCTGAATGACGAAGTGCTTCCAGATTTGCTGAATCTGAATAGTTTTTCAACTAGAACTTACGCAGCAACAAACCATGAGTTTATCTGACAAATCTGGGGCCCCAATCCACCGGGGTACCCTCTGATAAATTAACATAGACCCTGAAACTAGCCAATTTTTAGTGGAAACTAATCTTCCAACCTCTATCTGCCAGGGTCTATGTCTATGTTAATTTACTGGAGGGTAATCCTCATGATCCCTAACCAACCCGTAAAGTGTACGTACTGTATACCCCATTTCCATTTCCATGGACAGCAGATCTGATACGCCCGGATTGATGAGCTATCCTGAGGTAATTATATACTGTACATGGTGTGGCTGAATATATATATATAGTATATACATATAGTATGTATATATAATATAATATAATATAATATAATAAAATATAAAATATAATATAATACAATAAATATAATATGATATGATATGATATGATATTATAAAATATAATATAATATAATATAATACAATATTATATAATATTATATAATATTATATTATATAATATAAGAGAGAGAGATATATATATCTATCTGTATGTGTGGTATGCAAAAACGGGCAATCTGACACAATCTTAATATGGAAGCTGATCGTTAGGGCTAGATAAAACGGGATGCCCTATTTCCAGACGAGCTACGCTTCAGAAAGCTAGGAGCCCAATGCGATGAACTGATGGGGATTGTAGATGTTGAGAGTGATTTTCTGAAAAAATGTGGTTTTAATATGTTTTACCCTCTGGTAAACTAACATAGCAATGGAAAATCACCATGCTATTAATGGGAAAATCCACTATTTCTATGGCCATTTTCAATTGCTATGTTAGTTCACCAGAGGGTAATGACCCAGAGTGAATCTGAATGTCCAATTCTCCGTTTAGTTCTGAATGACCCAGACATGGATGGTACAAAATTCATGACTACATGTTGATGATATATGGGAATATATCTCCAAATGATTTGGCGCTGAATTTTACTAACACTGAAACCCATGTTTTTTGGGCCCAATCTTTGCCAATCTTTGGGCCCAAAAAGAGATTGGCCCCTTGGATTTGACGTCTTCAATGGTGACCCGTTTGCCGCCATGAAGTGTTTTTAGAAATGATGTTTAGTATGCTTAGTAACTAGCTCGAATGGCTTAGATAAGGTGGTTGAGTAGTAGACAAGTGTATGCCCAGAGAAATGCACTGAACCTCCTAAGTTTTGGAATTCGCCAAAGTGGCCACTCACCGAACCCATGACCAATTTTAGGTTGTGGTGCCAGCCAAGACCCTAATGGCCCTAATGATGGTTCAAAATAAAGGGAGTCATTCCAAAAATGAATCACTTTCAGATACGGAATCCTTACAAGAATCAGAGGAAAATACACAGCTGGGCAATGTTTGGCACATTTGCAGTATTTTCAATGGCCTGGTGTGCTAATGACACCCCGAGCAACCTTCGACCCCCTATTGAAAGTTGGATTTTTGTATTCAAACATGGCTCATGGATCAGCTGTGTGTAGTACACGGAAGGGACTGGTTGTTTGCAGTTGGTGGCACGGTTGATCTGACGACTTGTGGCCGACTTTCATCCCAACAGTACTCGGTGTCTTGCGTGAGTAGGGTGCTGACTCTTTAAAGTCTTTGCCACAAGGAAACCAGTAAATTATAACGACCTCATCACAATTATGGCACAATGGACTTCTTTTTGATGGTAAAGTTATTTCTTTTTGGCAAGATTTTATGACGATGAGCCATGGTGGGTAGAAATAGGAGGACCATGTGACAAATGCTGTATAAAAAATAAAGCAGCTGCCACATCGAGAAGCGCAGAGACGAGACCGATCCACCGTATGCATGGCGGTCACATCTTGGAATATGCGACTGAAACGTAGTCCATGACGCTCTAGATTCGACTGAAATCACAGGTGCTGGCGCCCCGTTCCAGACTGCCTGCTTCACCCCGCATGGCTGTCCCAGGAAGTGCGGGCGCGAAAAGTGCGACGCTCTGCTCAGCTGTAAAGCTGTGTGCTTGATGGACGCTTCGCTTTTGTCTTCTTTAGTTTTGGTCCCCTCTGGGAATCTAACATAGCCATTGGGAACCATGATTTTTATAAGTAAACATCGACAGACGGAAAATTTCCAAAACTATAAATAAACATATTATATAGATTGCCAGAGGGTAACCGCACTAAACTTGTTCAAGATGGCTACAGTACCGGTACCTTACACGGAATGGAACTATCAGGAAATTTTGCCGCTTTGACAGCACGGACTTTTTGGGGGTTGGAATTTTCAGGACGGCGGCAGGCGTGTCATCTGGGAAAATCAGTGAATTTCCCATTTGGTCATATTCTTATCAAGCGCAGCACCCCGGGCATCACAACAAGTTCATGCAGTTCTTATTTTCGCCCTCCAAGCAATGGCAGATGGAGAGCTGGCAATTGTGTTGCGCATTAGCAAACTTACAAAAGGATTGACTGACCTGATTGCCCAAAAAGTGTGCAACCTAGTGTTCATGAGCTAAAGCGCGTGATGCAGGTGAAATCTGTGGGCAGACTTGTTTTTCTGGCCCATGGCAAGCACGAATGGCCTGGGACATCCCCAAAAGCCTAGGATGCCTAGGAAACAAGAAGAAAACACGTACTGCATGTTATTGTATTAAACATATCACTTTATAATTTTCAATATAGTTTCATATAAAAATATCATGTTTTGAATTCTATGCTGGATAGAGAATTGCCATGCCGTAATGACCCATGAAAACGTGACGTCACCCAAGTGACCACGTCCCTTTGGCTCAAAGGTCATAGCCTCACAGCTGTGCTGTACTTTGCTTCGAAACAAACCTACATCAACGATTTCGCTTGCACAATTTGACCCTGCAAAGGGAAATGCATGCCTGTTAGATGATCCTGTTTGTGTAATAACAAAAGTAAGAACTCGTTTGTTGTGCCCCAATTTTCTCAGGGTTCCATCGAGGCATTTTATTAAAATGTTTTTAAGGCCACAATGGTTCCCACAGCATAGAACATCCTGTTTTAACCACTGCTCTCGCTTATGAGGTAAGTAGTGTTCGTAGTAAAAATGATATAGATACAATATATACAGTTGTGCATGGAAGTTTGTAGCGCTTCAAAAATGAATCGTCTTCAAATTGTTAACATGTTTTTTTGCTAATCGCCACTGCTGGAAAACCACACCATTTCACGGTGAGAGTGACAATTTTTATCAATTATATGCGTGGTAGTTTGAAACTCGATTCTATTTTCCATCCTTGTATCATGGTGATCTTCAGGGGGTTGAACGCACCAATTCCTCATTATTTGGACGACTTTTCCAGGGTCTTCACCCACCTTTCGCCCCTTCAAATCGCTAAATCGCGTTTGTCATGGCGGAAGAGGAACAGAAGAAGCCATTGGGCAGCACTGGAACAAAAAAAACCAGACCTGACCAGCCGTGACCAGACGATATGATATCGGGCATTCACATGGATTCACGATAATGAACCATTCAATGGATGATTCTTTTAGGGGAACTCTACAAGAAACCAGTGGTTTTTTGTGCTAGAGATTATAGGCTATAGGGGTTTCCTGGAAACTTTCCCATCATCCGATTCCGGGAACCATCAACCACGTGGTTGACTATGGTTGATCATTGGGCTTCGTGGAAATTCTTGTGAAACCTACCATCTGGTTATGACTAACATAGCCATGGAAAATCCCTCATAAATGGAGGTTTCTAGCTGGGAAAATCATCTATAAATGGGCCATGTTCCATGGTTATGTTAAATAACAAGAAGGTACATTAGGGAGAATCGCGCCAACATAGGCCTACTTTACATTGAATATTGGCTGATCATTTGCCCAGCTTAAAAATCTTTGAAAACACAAAAGTTTCACGAATTGTTTGGAATCGAAAATGATGTACCAATGGATCCAGACATGTTGTAGTTTTTACATGTTTTTACGACCTCAAACCATCCATTCTTGGCGCCAGTTCTTTGAATCCATACCCCAAGGGTTTGGTTTATTTATTTTTTCTAGTTGGTGGTTTTCAAACATGTTTTATTTTCCATTTCACATATGGAATGTCATCATTCCCATTGACGAACTCCATCATTTTTCAGAGGGGTAGGTTGAAACCACCAACCAGATTATTAACCATCATTAACCATATATTAACCTCAAGTTATGGTCCTTTTTATGGTCGGAGAATGGGTTGGCACCATGAGTTTTTGGCTCCATGATTTCGGACCAAAAAACTATCGAAGAATGGTCAACTGGGGGGTGCCTGAATGCCAATTTCCGCACAGAGCCCCAGTAGTTACCCGGCCTGGTAAACATTCACAGTTTGCGAACTTGAAAATGGCCATTTATAGTTGATTTTCAGATTAAAAATGGTGATTTTCCATGATTTTCCCATTTAGTTCGTGAATTTTCCCATTTTCATCGCATGGTGGATCTTTCCAGTTCGTTAACGTTGACCAGGCCGGGTAAGCATTAAATATCACATATCACTTGAAATGCTGGTGGAATGATGAAGCACTCAGAGAAATGTGGCTTTTGCTAGCCTACAGCCGGACTGGTCAGTCTTTCTGTGAAGCCACCGGATATTTTTATTTCGGATGAACGAAGAAATGCTAAGTGGGATGGGTTGAGGCTGCCGGACATGTCTAGAATATACCTTGGGGTAAATACACGTAGGAAAAAGAATGACATAAGAACAGTAGATAATGATTTTTGATATCTATGTTAGTTTGCTGAATGGCGTTATCTCAAAATGATCAATAGTAACACTTAGTATTTTTGAAGAGGAAGTCAATTTGCCACTATTTCAGAATCGGATTTGGGCGGGAGGTACTGTTTTAACGGAAACGATCAGATTTGGGAGTCCATAAGTTCTCGGGAAAGAAGTGCGTTCCAGCTGGATGTTCCAGCTGCTATGATTTGTTCTGTGTGTTTGCTTTGAGAATCTTATAAATGACAAACATGAAATGCCATATGAGGCATAGATATACAGAGATATTGATATCATGGTACCCCCAAAGGGTGGATATGACTCAATCCGACCAAAACCTATGGTTTACATAATGTTCACATGATTTTTGCACCCCTCTCGTGTCGGGGATCCAAGGTATGATGCCCAGCTCATTCGGCTCAAAGATTGTCGGGATCTGAGGGAGTTGAACCAATGGCGGGATTCCAGTGGTGGCTTCCCCTGCTGCTGGAACCATCTGAGGGTTTACATTGTTTACATTTCATGTTTTGTGCTGGTGAACGGGCTGGTGGACTATGGTGAACTATGGTGAACTCCCAAACTCGCCACCATGATTCATCTACAAGAGTTGACCCCAGAATTGTCGCACAGTTGGGTAGATGTCAGACAAACCCATTCCATCACATCTCAATTTTTGGGTTGTGGTTAATCCTCCCAAAATAGCTATGATCATCCTCATAGTTATCAATTTTCCAGATATATATATATATTGATATTGGGATTTCATTCCACTGACAGTGGGCATTTTTCAGGTTGAGAATGGAAGCCCTTGTTCAAGATGATCAGTCTGTCACTGGCAACATCTGGCAACATGAATAGATTACCATCCGGTAATCAAACATGGCAATTGGAAATCCGCCATTATAGTTGATGTTCCATTAAAACCTCCATGTATAATTGGACGATTTACCGGACCCCCTTTTTTTCGAAAAAAAACATGGTTTCTGGTCAAGTTTTTCCCAAGAAAATCAATCCATTGATCAGATGATTGGTCAAAATACCGTTCAACTTCCATTTTTTGGAATGGTGTTCCCATCTTCTATATGATTAATAGGGATTAATTAAAAACGGAATAATTCCATGATGAATTCCATTCCATTCATCTTCCTTTTTGGGATTTTTATCATTTTTTCATAGCCCATGAATTTCCGACATGCCGCCGGGCGTCGCCGCCATGTCCCGACTCGCTCCGCGGGTAAAGCTCCACAAAGTGGGGCCCCCTTTGTTTGCTAAGTTGGTTTATAAACCATGATTTTTTATCACCATTAACTATAGTTATATCATGTTATATCTACCATAAACCATTGTTAAGCCACTTATGTTCACCAACGGTTCACGCTATCTTGGCCCCCAAAAACCACCAGGTCAGAGTCAGTTGGATACCGATGACTTGGACGACGAGGAGCGAAAGGCCTTGGCGGAGGTCTCCAAGAAGCTGGGCGGTGACAAGACGCTGGCGCTGGTGGCGCTGGGGTCAACACTTGGACGAGGAGATGGTTTATAGTATGGCCAACTAATCCCATATGCAACCCATGGTGCTGGAATATGAATACCAACATTTACCCCATTTTTATGCCCCAGTTTTGTAGGTAAATATACCAGCACCATGGAGCATATGGGAATGATAGTAACTCATATATGTTTAATAAACTGAAAATACCTGTTTAACATTTGGATTTAAAATATTAGGAGTGTTTCATGATGTAAAGATGCGGTAGATCCTGTCAGGTGACGGTGGCGGTGACAACATCTGACGAGGAGATGGTTTATAGTATGGCCAGTATGGCTAACTAATGATAGTAACCATTATTGTTTAAAATATGATTCATAGCTGTTTCATATGGATTCATTTTTTGCGAGTGTAATGATGTTTAGTATGGTTTTACGTTTTTTTTTTGGACCCCCAAAATGCATGGTTTAATGTTCGAATCATGGGCTTTCCAGCCCAAAGAATGACAAGTTGTGTTGGCACCGTCAAATTCGCCAACAAAAAGGACACGAGGAAAACCGACACAGTCTAAAACAGTGGTTTTTGGTCCAAAGCTGAGAGCCCTGATCCTCATGGATCCTATCCCATCCTATCCCACCAAGAATCCTTCGGTGGCGCCATGGCCCAGGAAGGGCTACTACCACACGCGGCCAAAGACCCAAGAAGCGCCATCTCCTCCGCGCATTTCTCCTGAAGAAGCCCAGGCTCAGGCGCCACGAGCGATGAAGCCATGAAAAGTCCATGGAAAATGATAGGAAACTGTTAAATGGACACCATAAATGGTATTAAAAAATGGGCAAAATATTTGGCAAATTGTAGTTCATGAAGAAAAATGCTATGCCAAACAAATGATGCAAACATGCTGAAATAGTGGTAAATTGTGTGGTGAACTGGTTCTTTTCTATTTGGGTTACGTTTCCGGCACCATGAACTGAGGGGTGTAATGATGTAACTCGACTACGCGGCAAGGTGAAGAGCAGCACAGTGCGAAAACGCACCACCTTCGACAGTTTCCAGAAAAAGTGGGATGCTGGGCTTTCGTTTTTGCCAGAACCCCTGAACACTTTCAACCGGATGGGTAGCCCATGCGACATATGGGGTGGCCCAATCACCAAGTAGATCTTCATCTAGGTATTGGCGATGATTTCTTACTATACAGTTATATTCCGAGTATATCCCCTGGGTACGATCAAGATTAGGGCCGGGCTCCAGTTCACGTGGCTTGAAAAGTTTGTCCTTACGAAGGATCAATTGTGTATTTGTGTCCCGTGTTGGGTCACCTTCTTTCCATGGACATTTTGCACCACAACAAGACAGAATGGAGGCAATGGAGGAGACGCTAATATGTATACATAATTATACATATATACATATATATATATATTATATATTATACATTATATATATATATATATAATGCACCATATTCAATATGATCAACAAGAACCAGGATAAAACCGACACGAGTATGGAATCTGGCTGGTGGTTTCACATCACCCAGGACAAGTTCGATCGCGACGAGGCCGCGCTTCCGGGCTTGGCACCCCAAGCCCTGGATCCAATACCAACCCAATGTTTCTGGGGGCATATGTATCATCCTAGGGGGATGGGAAGGAGATAAAAAAATTCAACTGCCAATTGAGAACATTGACCACGTAACATACTGGATGTGGTCAATATATGGACCATTATCCACATAATATATATATATTATTATATTATATTATATTATATTATGTTATATTATATTATATTATATTCTATTATATTCTATTATATTATATTATATTATGTTCTATTCTATTATATTCTATTATATTATATTATATTATATATATACCTGGTAAGAAAATATGTCGTACCATGTAGTCTCTGGTAAGAAAACCCGCTTTTTCTCGTCTCAGAGAGGGAATTTTCAGCTTTTGATTCTCTGGATTTTCACGTCCTGTTGAATTCCATGATCTTCCGGACCGCCAGGACCATCTGGTAATTTGTTACATAGCTATAGAACATCACCATTTTTTAGAGGTAAATCACAATTTTCAATAGGTAAATCACCTATTTTTTAGGTAAATCACCATTTTTTATAGGTAAATCAACTATAGATTATAGTCCCATTAGAATTATAGTCCCCATATGATTATAGATGATATACCTATCATTATTAGATATACCAGTATATGGGTAAATCCACGAACTTTCAATGGCCATTTTGAAGTTCGCAAACTGTTAACGTTTACCAGAGGGTACACCTCCCATGGCAGGAGCCCGAGCTGAAAGTGGTGGACGAAAAGAAGTCGCCCCTTCCGGCGGAACCGCAGGGCTGGCTCTCGCGGCTGTGGTGCTGCAAGCGGCGCGGCTGATGTCGGCGACGCCCCAAACGACATGGCGGTGCCGGGCCTTGGAGCCACCCACCAAGGAATTGAAGAGACAATAGCTACTAGTAGGCTACTAGCTTTTTAGATGTTTGGATAGACATTTTTTTAAAGATGTTTCATGGATATATTGTTTCATGGTATACTGGTAAAACTCATCCCTTTTCTATGTCTAAAAAAATGGACACCCAGCCTGTCATCAGTTCCATGGCAGCTGGAAAATCTCCAGAAAATGATTTCAGCGGTGCCAAAGGATGTCGAAAGCTGCGGAGCGTTTCCGTTTGGACCGGTGGTCAACAACGGAGTGCAGTGCAAAAGTACAGCATGGAATCGATTCTATGGACAACTAGACGCCTGTATATATATATATACACATAGTAATATAATAGATAGATAGATGGATTGGATTGGATTGGATTGAATTGGATGAGATTAGATTAGATTGGATCAGATATATAGATAGATTACATATCGTATAGAATGCTCGATAAGGTTCATTAATTCAAGAATAGTATATTGATTGATTTGATATTTGGCAACTGTCTTCAAATATAATTATCTACTCAAATCTATGATGATTTTTGATCCCATCCGAACTAAACAGGTCTAATTACGTCACTTTTTTGGTGTCTGGTTCATGGTTCGCAGAACGCTGCGGAGTGAACATGGCCTTTTGTGGGATGCTTTGGGCAAGCCTTGGTTTGTTGGTAGATCAACAGCGGAAAAAACGTGCATTCAGATACAACA
>CAMXCT020006002.1:136046-191046 GCA_947184155.2 Cladocopium goreaui | reverse complement strand
ATAGATAGGTAGGATAAGACAAGATAAGATAAGATAAGATAAGATAGATAGATAGATAGATAGATAGATAAGATAGATAAGATAGATAAGATAGATAAGATAGATAAGATAGATAAGATAGATAAGATAGATAAGAGAGATAAGATAGATAAGATAGATAAGATAGATAAGATAGATAAGATAGATAAGATAGATAAGATAGATAAGATAGATAAGATAGATAAGATAGATAAGATAGATTAGATAGATAAGATAGATAAGATAGATTAGATAGATTAGATAGATTAGATAGATTAGATAGATTAGATAGATTAGATAGATTAGATAGATTAGATAGATTAGATAGATTAGATAGATTAGATAGATTAGATAGATTAGATAGATTAGATAGATTAGATAGATTAGAAGATTAGATAGATTAGATAGATTAGATAGATTAGATAGATTAGATAGATTAGATAGATTAGATAGATAAGATAGATAAGATAGATAAGATAGATAAGATAGATAAGGTAGATAAGGTAGACAAGATAGACAAGATAGACAAGATAGACAAGATAGATAAGATAGATAAGATAGATAAGATAAGATAGATAAGATAGATAAGATAGATAAGATAGATAGATAGATAGATAGATAGATAGATAGATAGATAAATAGATTGATAGATAGATAGATAGGTAGGTAGGTAGGTAGATGGATAGATAGATAGGATAAGACAAGACAAGACAAGATAAGATAAGATAAGATAGATAGATAGATAGATACATAGATAGATAGATAGATAGATAGATCTAATATATATATATAGGATGTTAGCCATATAAACATGACATATGATGATTATAATGGGATGGGGGATGAAATGGGATGGCTAACATCAACATATTTCCAAAACATCGTTCAAATGGGAGATAAATATAAATTCCCATTTATTTTTTTGGATGCTAGCCATGAATGGTTTATTAAACAAGGAATTTAACAATGAAAAATGGTGGTATTTAAGCAACACACATGGTGATTTTAATCTGATTTGTATATGTAATGTGGGTAAAACAATGCCATAAACCACCCATTTGGGAATGGTGAACATACCACCTATTTATGGTGAAATTGGGGATTGTTTATTCTTGATTTATCAACATTAGGATGTTAGCCTATGTTATACGTAGCCATATAAGCCATGAAATTAGAAATCCAGACATAATGGGATGACATATTTGTTGGATTATGGAATATATGGGATGAAATATAGGATGGAACCAGCAAAATAAAGGAAGATATTAATGGGATATACATGGAGGTTTCCTACAATGGTGGTACCCCAATGGCTGGATGGTTTGTTTCATGGAAAATCCCAATCTAACATGGATGATTTAGGGATACACCCATTTTAGGAAACCACCATATAGGATGTTGGCCTATGTTATAGCCATATAAACCATGACATTAAACATGGGATATAGAATGTTGGATGAAATAATAAAGCAGACATAATGGGATGAACTATTTTATTGGATTATGGCTAAACAAAAACCAGACATAATGGCTAACATCCAGTCTTGGTTCATAGGATGTTAGCGTATGTTGTAGCCATATAAACCATGACATATGATGAGGATGAAGTATTTTTTGGATGTGCACCAAATAAAATATATTGAAATATAGGATATGATGAAACATGGATAAAACCAGCAACATATAGCAAGATATATGGGATGAATCATGGGGATGAATCATGGGGATGAATCATGGGGATGAAACTTGATGAACCAACAAAAATCATGGGATGACACATATGTCCTATCACCATTTTGTGGGTACAGCAACCACCTGGTTTTTGAGCAACGGAGTTTTTTACAATTTGTGGTATTTGTGGTTGGCAATAGCTGGGGGCACCTGGAGACATGTAGCCACATTTCGGCAGCTTAAAGTTGGTTGAATGAGTCATACAAAGAGGTGCCCCATACATACACTTCGCCAAGTTAGTTTACAAACACCATTAACTATAGTATACTAGTAGTTATAGTTATAATTCCTCAGTTCGTTAGCCAAGTTGGTTTGCAAACACCATGAACAAAAAAGTAACACTATTTGGTTGTAATTGCCATAAACCATCAAAAACCATCTTCCGACTCCCAAAATTGGTGGCTACAGGATGGGGCCCCCAAGATAGCTAAGTTGGTTTATAAGTGGCTTAACAATGGTTTATGGTAGATATAACTGTAGTTAATGGGGATTATAATGGTTTATAAACCAACTTATAACTATGGGGCCCCATCCTGTAGTAAATTGCCATCACCACCATTGGACCATGCCCAATGGCAATTCTATGAAGGACCACCTTGGACACCGAGGGCGAGTTGCAGGCCTCGAGCATTGGGGAACGTTTGAAGTGGCGCAATTCATGGGCGTTTAGAAAGATCGAAAATCGTAGGGGTAGAAACAATCTGAAGCAACTTAAAAACATGGTTTTGAGTGGATTTTTCATGGACTTCACTTTTCAATGGATCATACTGGATTCTAACTGTTTTGAGTGGGAAAAAAATGGATTTTAATGGGACCAAGGTGATGTCGGACGCTGGAGGCAGCAGATCATGAATTGGAGCAACTCCAAGACTGAGTGGCATTACTGCAATATATATATATAGATGTTATATGTAGAATATAGAACACAATACATACATACATACCTACCTACATACCTACATACCTACATACCTACATACCTACATACCTACATACCTACATACCTGCATACCTGCATACCTGCATACCTACATACATACATACCTACATACCTACATACCTACATACCTACATACCTGCATACCTGCATACCTGCATACCTACATACATACATACATACCTACATACCTACGTACCTACATACCTACATACCTACATACCTACATACCTACATACCTGCATACCTGCATACCTGCATACATACATACCTACCTACATACCTACATACCTACATACCTACATACCTACATACCTACATACCTACATACCTGCATACCTGCATACCTGCATACCTACATACATACATACCTACATACCTACATACCTACATACCTACATACCTGCATACCTGCATACCTGCATACCTACATACATACATACATACCTACATACCTACGTACCTACATACCTACATACCTACATACCTACATACCTACATACCTGCATACCTGCATACCTGCATACCTACATACCTACATACCTACATACCTACATACCTACATACCTACATACCTACCTACCTACATACCTACCCACATACATACATACCTACCTACATACCTACATACCTACATACCTACATACCTACATACCTACCTACATACATACCTACCTACATACATACCTACCTACCTACCTACATACATACCTACCTACCTACATACATACATACATACATACATACATGTGTATATTGAAATAATTACAATACAATATCAACATATATATATATACACATACTTACACAATATAAATGTATACACTAGCCAGCGGGGCCAATAAGCCCACTTAGCTAACTATGGGGCCCCATTTTGTAGACATATCAAACTAGTTCCCATCCCAGGGTGTAGCCCTCCAGCCTCCTCAAAAATGCCAACGGCGTGTCTGAAAATTGGGTAATGATACAGCGGCAATAACTATTTTATTGGAGAACATGATGAGAAGCCATGGGTTTTGGGGGTGCCTGAATTTTGAGAGGAAGATGGGCCCTGATGCTTCAATACATAGCTAAGGGTGGATGAACGTGGCCAATTCCAGCTCCCAAACTCACCTAACCACACCCTGCTCCTAAAAGTGTCTACACTCTGGCTGTCTCATGCGTAAAGAGTTGCTGGACCACTTTGATGCAGGTAGACTACGATGATTTTTGTCGTGTCACCGGGTGCGGCTCTCAATCACGGTCCGTTTTGGTGATGGATAGCAACCCAAAAAGATCGAAAAGTGATACTGTAACTTACAGTGACTTACTTTTACTTTTACATTTACTTTTCCAATTTTTGTGGGAACTAAAGGAAGTTTTCATAGGCTGCGAGATCGAAAAGCCGAGCTTTCGGGACAATGGGGACCGTCTCCGAGAAGGAGAAGGAGGAAAAACTCCCCCATTTGGTGGACCTAAAAGTGGTGTTCGAAGTAGCTGCTTATCGGATTCTAGGACCGATGTGTATGATGTGTATGGTGACAAGATAGAAAACAACACGTGAAAACAAAACACCACTGTCAGGTAAAGAAAACAGATAAGGAATCGTACTTGGGAGGCTTTTGATATGATGTTACCCAACGATGATCGACGCGAGGACCTGGAAATGGGTGGGCGACATCAACGCACTCTTTGGCGGTGATGGTGCCAGGGGGCCCATGGTGCAACGGATGTGCTGCTGTGGGATGACGTGAAAGAAGCTTAGGGATAGCCTCTGGTTATGACTAACAGTTTGCGAACTTGAAAATGGCCGAGTCGAAATCGTTGATTTAGCCATTCAAAATTGCCATTTTCAAGTTCGCAAACTGTAAACGTTTACCAGAGGATACCCTCCGGTAACCCTGCCATAGCATCCCATGGCGGCTGGAAAATCATCTCAAATCCCATTTGATGATGCGCTTATAGATCTTACCCTCTGGTGAACTAACATAGCTATTGAAAATGGCCATAGAAATAGTGGATTTTCCCATTAAAAATGGTGATTTCCCATTGCTATGTTAGTTTACCAGAGGGTATCTGATTTTTTTTAACCAATTTATAGCTATTTAGATATTACCATCTGGTTATGACTAACATAGCCATGGAAAATCACCATGCTATTAATAGGTAAACCATCTATTTCGATTAGGGCCATCTATACCATGGCGAACTGTTAGTCATAACCAGAGGGTATCTCATGACACCCCAAGAGAGAATCTGTCCAGCACTCGGCGCCCAAAAGCACAGTCGCGGCGCCAAGGACCTCGACCATTTGCAGCTCAGTGAAATTGCTCCAAAGGAGGGTCCGGCAGCCCAAAAGCAGCCCCTTTTTATGGTTGGTTAGGCACAGTCTATGGTGACTAATTAGCCATGTTCCAAAAATGGGGTATGCCTATGCCCGGTCTATCCCAGTATGCTTTCCGAAATTGCTCATTATTCTATAGGGAAACATGATGCCCAACCACGGGATTTTGGGAGGTTCCACAAATGTTCCGCCAAAAGCCATGTGCTTCAAGGTATGTTTTTTTTCTCAAGGGTCGTGGAAACGTTAGAAAAAACAAGCCTTAAAGACACAGCGGAGGCATTGGGGAGACCCGCATCGGCCCAGTACAGCTTTTTTGAGCACCCTTAAACCAAATTCCCACCATAGACTTCCCGCGTAAATGCCATATACCCTCTGGTAATTTAACATAGCTATTGAAAATGGCCATAGAAATAGTGAGTTTTTCCATTGAAAATGGTGATTTTCAATAGCCATGTTAGTCATTACCAGAGGGTATCATTAATGTTGTCTTGGTATGATCATTGAATCTGCATAGCCTCCGGTGAGTTCACACTTTGCGACGTGGAATCCATATCACCCTGTGCAGTTACTAGTTACTAGGTGAAGCATCTACAAATAGGCAAAATTCTCCATACCTGGCAACGTCCCTGAGGCAAACTGATGACCAATTTCATGCCAGGGTCTCAGCATGGTGTGGATGGTGTGATGTAGTTTTCACCTGCAAACATGCGGGGGTTGGCCGAATTTGAAATGGGGGTTGCAGTTTCAAGAATTTTGGGCAAAGATGTTCTTTTCACACTCGTTTGTTGATGAACCAAGGGTCACACAAACTTGTGATGTTTCACGCCTCCAGTAGGTAAATGTAATGATATTAAATGATGATGATGATACAATTAACGATCCTTTCATTTGTCACCAAAAGACATCATTCACCAAAGGGCATCATTGAAACTAATCACATTCCCAGTGAATTTGCATTGCCAGGTTTGAATACCAAAGGCTGATGACATTACCCTCCTCTAATCCATTGCTATCCAAGTGTGTGCAATCATTTTCTCATCAAACTTGACATGCACTTGGGAATTAATATGAACTAATCCCCCATTTGCCCACATTTTCCCATTAGCGTGGCCATTTTTTTGGGGTTCATCATAATCATACCCATTAAACTTCCCCTGTCAAACCCTATCTTCATCATATTCCCATAGTTTTCCCAGCATCACTCCGGATAGGTCTTGTATGATCTTGTGCTTGAAAAAAGGCCCATGCATCCGATGCATCCGATGCCAGGAAATGGATCAAGGAGGAATTTGGCTCACCTGCTGGATTTTTCAGCGCGCTGGATGCCAACAAGAAAGGGAAGGCCCGGGCCGCCTCGAGGTGGTGGATGAGAACTAGAAGATCGTTTTTTTTTTTTTGCGGTCAAGCCATAATTTATAGGCACCATCCCATTCACCAACCGTTTTGGTGTCATCTTACATTGTTTTACATTATTTTTAAATCATTTTACAGCATGTTACAGCATGTTTACAGCATGTTTACATCATTTTCACATTATGTGTGCATCTTTACATCATCGCAGTCATAGGGCCATGTCCAAGAGTGACCCTGTAGATGGTTAGGAGGAAGCGGTGAGCTGTCGTCCATCCTACCTTGGAGGATCGAAAATGATACACAACTCTATAACAAATACCGTTACTATCATCATCATCATCATCATCATCATCATCATCATCATCATCATCATCATCATCATATGTCCTTTATAATACATACATAATATATATATATATATATATATAATATTACTATTATTACTATTCTCATCATCTCTATATTCAAAACGGTGATTTTCGGAGCGTCTCGGGTTCCTCGCTGTTCGGCACGTCAGGTGGCGCGGCACAGCTTCGTGTCCTTCTGCGTGAACCGCAGCTTCAAAGCCTCGGAAAGTCGCTTGGAGCTGGGTTGCCATCGGAACCATCCCCAAAACCCACAGGAAAACCATGGGATAATGGTGGTTTAATGGTGGTTTTGCATGGGAAAACCATAGGAAAACCATAGGAAAACCATAGGAAAACCATAGGAAAACCATAGGAAAACCATAGGAAAATGGAGGTTTACCCTCTGATAATGGTGGTTTAATGATGGTTGAATGGGATAAACAAACCACCAAAAATGGTGATTTTAATGGGTTTTACCCTCTGGTTATGACTAACATAGCCATGGTATATATAGATGGCCCATAGAAATAGATGGCTTACCTATTAAAAATGGTGATTTTCCATGGCTATGTTAAATAACCAGATGGTAATTGATATGCTTCAATACGAACAGCGGGTCTAGTGACTTGGATGATTTGGGGTCCTCCCACTTTAGGAAACCTACACAATACACACACATATAATCACATACAGTAAATACATAAGTATATAATACAGAGGATATGCAAGCCAAAATCGTTTTTTTTCATATCCACTTGGATCAGCTACTAACGAAATCGCTGAGTTTGCTTAGAAAAAAGGGATCTTTGAACCCTCCAAAAACAGATTTGAAGCAAGTGTAATGAGGATGTCAGTGACCCGAAATGTGGATTGAAGATGGTTTAACATCATGATTTAACCAGCCAAACTGCGAAGACTGCCGAAAATTGGGATTGAAGCTGTTGAACTTGGGATTGAAGATGATTTATACAACTTAAGTCTGCAAACGAGGGTTGAAAGGAGGAACCAGATTTCAGCCGTCAAAGAGCACATGGGGACTCCACCTTTCAGGATCTCATCTGAGGCGACATCAATCGCGTCTTCGATTGCATCGACACAGGCGCTCACGTTGACACGTTGTCAGACCTTGTCACGTCGGAGTGGCCAGGCCTTCGGGTAAACCCAACGTGGACTGCATGGGTTTTCTTTACCTCTTGGATCACTGATATTTTAGAGGCTCAATGTTGAGATGAACAATGTTGATCCATTCCAACACATTCAAGAAATGGATCACTGATAAATATCCATAGGGATAAAAACTGTTCATACCCCATGGATATTTTACGGTTTCATAACGTTGGTCCATTCCAACGCGCCATTTTTGGGGCAACAAAAATGGGCGATTGCTGTTCGATCACAGGTGACATTGGATTCATCCTCAAAGAGGTGGGCGGATCGAACTCCGAGGATTTTTTTGCTGGTTGGTGGTTTAGAAAAAATGGTGATTTAATGGTGGTTTAATTGTGGTTTTTCATGGGATTTAACCAACAAAAAGGGTGATTTCTAGATGGGATTTACCCTCTGGTAATTTTATTTTTCCATTACCCCCTGGTAAATTAACAAAGACCCTGAAAATCACAAATTTTTAATGGAAACTAGTCTTCCAACCCCTATCTGCCAGAGTCTATGTTAATTTACCAGAGGGTATATATGGGATGATCCTTGCTATTGACTAATATTTTTCAAGATGGTTATTGCACCACCAACCATTTTTCATTTGTCCATTCAGTTGGGAATGTCATCATCCCAACTGACGAACTTCATCATTTTTCAGAGGGGTAGGGTTGAAACATGTTGAAACCACCAACCAGTTAGAAACGGCTTTTGTGCTGGGCTTATGCTAAAAAAGTATGGTGTAGAAAGCAAGTGAAATTGCCTTTTTCACTGGTGGGCCAGTGGGGGGGCTTTGCCAATCATGGCCAATCCGCAGTGAACAGTGGCTGCAGATGTCTAGATAAGTATTAGCGCACGTCATTTGGTTTTCTCTGAATATTTTGGGTGCCTCCAAATTTGATACTTTATCAATGTTTATCATATAAATTGCCATTTCAATTGTACCCTTTGGTAAGCTAACATAGCGAACTGGAAAATCACCATGCTATTAATAGGTAAATCAACTATTTCCATGGGCCATTTTCCAGTTCGCAATGTGCAAACACGTCACACGCGCGGACACTCTGTCTGTTCGCAATGCCACAGCTTGGCCGTAGACAGATCTGCATCGACCTGGAGAGATGGCCAATGTTTTAGGCCATCCTGCGGTGTGCACACACACACACAAAAAAATTACCCTCTGGTTATGACTAACATAGCCATGGTAGAGATGGCCCATAGAAATAGTTGATTTACCTATTAGAAATGGTGATTTTCCATGGCTGTTAAATAACCAAAGGGTAAATTGATGCCCCTGCACCAACTGATATCAAGGGAAAAGCACCGGCCCACCATCTGGAAATTTAGGCCTTGGTAAGCCTAACCAGCGCACCCAAGTTCGGTGAAGTTGAAGTTGAACGTGTCACGATCTTGCCAGCATCCTGGTTGAGTCAGGTGTGGCATCGGAATCCATTTCTTGCCCTCTGTGGCTAGGAACACTGCAACCTCCAGGAAAGAAAGCTTGCAGATCACAGCGGCTTCATCTTCCCATCGTTTGATCACCTGGAAAAATTCGTCACAAAGATGTGTCCAACAGACCCCAGAAGCGTCACCCAACGGGCATCTTCCAGGTCAGAAAGGCCAACAAAAGGAGAGTGACTCACGGGGCCACGCTCAAGCCACCGTAAGTCATATTGGCCTTCTTCCCCTCCCATTTCATGGCGATCGTCTTGCTGTTGCACCTGTTGTGGTTAAAAGATGTTAATAGCAACTATTTCTATGGGCCATTTTCTATGTCGCAATGTACAAATGTAACAAATTACCAGACATTAAATCATGGTAAATCCCATCTAAAATATCACCATTTTTGTTGCTATATAAACCACCATTAAACCACCATTAAACCACCATTATCAGAGGGTAAACCTCCATTTTCCTATGGTTTTCCTATGGTTTTCCCATGAAAAACCACCATTAAACCACCATTATCCCATGGTTTTCATGTCCCCCATTCTCAGACACCACTGGTGGCCGCGCCGGGGTTCATGGCCGCGCCGAAAAACACCGCTGAAAAAAACATCTATCTCATGGGTCTGTCTGGAAATGGGGTACAGTTCCCAAATAGCAATATATGATATATAGATATATAATGTAATATGTATATATGAAAATATATTATATAATATGATTTAATATTATATAACATATGATGTATATATATATATATATTTAATGTAATATGTACATAGGCTATATAGGTAAATATATTACATGATTTAATATAATATATATATATATGTATAATTATATATTATATATGAGAGCAATGATCAGCCACTTCACGCGTCTTGTCGTCGGTGAGGATTGTATCTTTCTGGAGGTAGACCCAGCCATTCGATACGAAGAGCCCTTTGGATGGATTGGAGCTGGCAGTCTGGCAATGAAACATAGCCATTAAAAATAGCAATGTTTGATAGGAATGAATCATCTAGAAATGAGATGAAATAAGGACATGTCCATTGGGATGTTAAATTCACAGAGGGACTGAGGCTTATATTCAATATCAGGAGGATGGGATCAGTTTTGTTCCGATCTCTCTCCCTCTCCTTCTGCAACACAGGCGCACACACACACAATTATGAATTGTACAAATAGGTGCCGTATTTGCGTACTGGAAATCGATATTGATAGAACCCCCCCCAAAAATGCAATAGCAACATCCTACCAAAATACTGACAAATGTCTTTTCTATTTTGTTTTGCTCTATATATGCATACATACGTGCATAAATGCATACATACACCCATACATACATCCATACATACATCCATACATATGCACACATGTACCACCCTTTGGTTTTCAAGCGGCATGTATAAGCTAGTGATGGCTGCCAGATAACACATGTCCATCATGCCAATGTGACCCAAGTTATTATCTATAGAGAGCTTCGCTCAGAAAGATGGGAAGAAAACTCAGAAAGATGATTATGAAAGGGGTTGGTAAACAGGACATACATTTTGGATTTGAAACGCACATGTCCATAGAGCTTGTGAATATTGGGCATATATATATATGTATATATATATATGTATATATATATATTTATAGATGCATATATATATATATGATATATTAATCTGTGATCATCTATGTGTACATATATGTTACTATCGATTGCAGACCATGCATTTTGGCCAAGTCTTTCTGAGGCGACAACGCGGTGGTGTCGTCAAGGTCTGGTTGGGACTGGGGTTTGATGAAGGGAACACAGCATTCTACCCCTATGTTGGGAGGTAAAAAAGCCACGGTTTCCTGTTATTTTGGGATATTTTAAGCATTTAGCCATGAAATTGTGAGAAAACTGCTTTTATTTGTTGGGAATTTTAAACCAACGTCACGTCTGGTTATGTTGGGTGGCTGGCTCAACAACTTTATAACATTCCTCAATTCCCAACAAATGGGTCGACCCGTCCCAACAAATGTGTAGACGGTCCAAACATGACTTTCTTATTTTTCCAGGGCTCAATGGAAATCAGCTAGATGCCCTCTTGACATTTCATATAGAACCTGAGAATAATAAAGATCCAGTCACTTCTCCAGGTATAGAAATATCTAAGGATGCCGGATATATATATATATATAGATATATAGATAGATAGATAGATAGATAGATAGATAGGATGTTCATATATCACATCGCATCCTGCTGAAAATGCTGATTTTCACATCCTGGCAAATCAAACACGAGGCACCGAGCCTCGGGGGGGTTCCCCAGACATCCCCAGACCCACTTGCGTGTGTCGCAGGTGATGGACATGTTTCTGTTGGGATGCTGATAAACCATGACAAAGCCATGGATAAAGCATGGATAAACCATGAGATTTGATGGATTTTTTTTTTTGTGCCGATTTTTCGGACAAGCAAAAGAACTTACCTCATTTTTTAAAGGGTTCCCAGCAGTCCCATTCTGCGAAGAACAAATGCCCTGCAGGAGTGGAAAGACCAGGCGGCCCTAGAATTCCTTCAGAACGCCGCTGGACTCAGTTATTTGGGGGGTAGAATAGCACATGGGCAACATAGCAAGACAACAATACCATCTAATCTTGAATTTTAGGGTGTGTATGTAGTTCCTTAGCTGATGGACCTTGTCTAGTTATTACTTGGCATGATTTTAATGTCTGTTTAATGTTCATTTGATATAGAGTACTGTAGCCTCGATAGAACCAAGAATATATAGGGATGGGGGGTATACGACAACCAGTTTATGCGATATTATTATGCATTATGATGTATATTTTTGGTGGGGATATGTAATATATGGAGATATAGGTGTGTGTATATATATAGTATAAAAGCAACAATAGGGTTTTTGGGGGTGTCTGAAAACGGGGCATGCAGCCCCTAACATGGTATCTGTAAGTGGGTCGGTTTCAATAACCGATAAAGTCCATTGGCTTTTATGATACATTTCTCAGACAAAGCTATACGCAGAGACTACCGTTAGGGCTGCTGGAAGGGGTCGGGTAATCAAGAAACATTGAAAGAGATGGTGAGATGCAACCGGTCACGTGGAGAATGTGGTCCAACGATGTAAAACATGTAAAACAGCCAGATACAGCCAGAAAGAACCAGTGCGCTCAATCTCTTCGGAGACCAGCAATCTGAGGAGCACAAAATGGGGATGCTGATCAAGATCAAGTACCCTCTGGTTATTTATAGATAATTTTCCCATTAAAACCTCCATTTATGAGGGATTTTCCATGGCTATGTTAAATAACCAGATGGTAGATTTTTAAGGTAGCTGGACCAGTCAGATGGTTCTATCATGTTCCATCCTGGAAGCTACACCCCAGCATCCTCCCAGCCTTAAGGGTGACCCCAGCCTGACTTAATGGGGCTGATTTCACGCGAACGCTGTGTTTTGAAACAACCAGAGGTTGGTGATAGAACACCAGGTACGGTGATTCTTGGTAGGCAAAGCCTAGTTCAACTTGTTTTCTTAGGCTTACAAGACCATTGTTTTTGGCATTCAAAGGCCCAGTTTCCCTGGCCTTGGCATTGCAAACACAAGTGACCCCGGTTGAAAGGACAATTGCCACTAGAAACATCGACATTTGATGGGAAAGCAAGGATAAACGCATGCATATAAAATGTAAACACATGCATATCGTATTGCCCGGATTTTATCATCTAATTGATCTACATATCGACCTGAATGGTTTTACCATGTTTTACCAGTAGAATGACATCCATGTAGATATGTACCATCAGATCTACCATGGTTCTTGCAATGACATCCATAGTTTTTGGGGTCATAAATCCCCAGAAACCCCGGTCGGTATCCACGGTGGATTTCGCCAAGGCCAAGACGGGGATTCGGGGCCTACCTGGCGATTGTAGCCGCCCGGATGGGAAGCTCTGTATATATATATAACAGATATACATTATATATATATGCATAATATATGCATATATATATATACAAAACACACACACACATATATATATATACACATACATATATGTATATGTAATATATATATATATATGCGTGTGTGTGTGTGTGTGCATGCCCATGCACTTATATATATATGTTATGTTCATACACTTACCACAAACATCATTTTCCCAGTGAACGTAAGAATTTTCCAGCGCCAGCGCCTTGTTTCCCCTAGAATTTGCCAGTTGAGTCAGGGGTGGGGTTAAATACCCAGGTATCAAGGCATGTAAGCAGGGGCAGACATTGTAGACACTGAGTTTGCGCATCTTGGGAGTGCTCAACTTTGTTATTTTTCACGCTAGTTACCTAGGTTGGACCCCGACAATTGATAACGTGTACATTTACGTATAAACTTCATTTATATCATTCAAATCATTATTGGAAGTCACATGTTCAACAATCATACGTGTAAACGTTTGTAAACCAGATTATGCATGCAGTTTTTTACATCAGCGGCAAGTCCCATCTACTGGCAGTCCTGGATGCTGAACAAAATAAACTGGTGACATTTGATGCCCACTTCATGGTGGTCCCGGAGAATCTGTTGCTTCGGATCCCCATGGCGAGCCACGAATCACGAAACGCCGCGAAACGCCGCGAGCCATGAATTAGAGCAGAAAACTGGTTGAAACTGAAACAAAACAACTACAAAACAACTGCAGTAGGTCAAAATCTACAAGCCCAGTATTTTGTTTTGGGAACATCCATAAATCCCAACTCAAAATTGAGGTGAACAGAAGGCTACCAGACCAAATCTACCAATTTTTGACACCCACAACCATATGTAAAAAACATGACACAAGAAACATGGCGACCCTCCGGTAAACTAACACAACTTACATGGTTTCCACCAAAATCATGTCATTTCCGAAGGGTTCCCCCCCCATGTCCCCGACAGCGCTGGATCAAAGGTATTGCCTTGCCGGACCGACATCGATTGGCCCCTAGACCTTGGCAGGTGGGTTGTTCAACATCTGTCATATCATGTCACATATTTAGTGATTGTTGTACAGAAAGTATTTATATAAATTGTTTACACAAACTATAGGCTATTTTTTTGCAAACCTATTTTGACACACAGCTGTTTTCACAAATCTGCACCAACTCATTGTGAGTATGAGTAAACCTTGGTGTGTTAACTGTTCACCCAGGAGTACTTAACCGCTGGTTTATTGAAAGGGGGCTTCCATATCAGATAGCAACTTTTATAGGATATCTCTGTCAACATCTGTCAACTACAACTGTGACGTCACTTGCATGATGGTTATTATATGTTATTAGCAGGGGTAACTATCCCAAATTAGCCTTATTTCAGATTACAGAATTAGGGAACATGTATTTTTGCTATCTATCCTCGCATTTCTAGGAGCAATGCAAGGGACCGGAAAAAAAAGGATCTACACGGAGAGATCACGGAGCACGAGGGCCCCCAAAAAAGGTAAAGAACCAAATCCAGGATGGTATAGATATGTATAGATGATAACTGCATCTATCTATTTATGTTTCACTTCATAATTCCATATGGTTTCCAACTTTTCCAACAGGCTGGAGCTTTTGAGCAGATCCCCATGGTGGTGTGCCAGCGGCGTAGGGGACCCAGGGCAATGGCAGGTGGGGTTTTCTTTTTTTGATCTGGGTCAAAAAAAACATGTTACCCTCTGGTAAACTAACATAGCTATTGAAAATGGCAATTTATAGTGAGTTTTCTCATCAAAAATGGTGATTTTCCATAGTTACGTTAGTTTACCAGAGGGTAAGTTTCTGTCATAAAACAACATTTTGACCCATACCCGTCTAATTATGGAAAGTCAATTGCACTGAGCAGTTTTGTCTCTAGAACAGGTTTTGAAAGCTCAAATTTAAACGGCATGTGGTACTGCAAAATTGGTGGAGAACAATATAATTATCGCATATTAAAGCCATTGAATCTATGTCTATCACCAGCAGGAAGTGGGTGTTTGTTTGCATGGATTCTCTAGTCATTCTCAGTTAGTGCGCCATCCCATTTTCAACTGGCCTAGGTTTCACCACCGTCCATATGCCTCCAGCTTATTCATTCTAGAATCGCTCTTCCCTCTTGAACGATCTTCCCCTGGGGAAGATATTCTACTGGGTTTTATTGCCTCGGCCGTTGCAAGGGCTTTGCTTGGCAAAATTCCGATTCTCTTTGGTGGCATCCAAGTGTAGATTGCTTAAAACCCCATGTTGATTAGTGATGATTAGTGTAAATTGCTCATATCCCTATGTTGATTAGTAACATTTTCGTACATTTGCTGCATTTACTGTCAATTCTAGGCATCCCCCAACTGGGTTTTGGCTCGCAACCCACACATATCAAGGCCGTTCCAAAGCTCGGTCAACCGAGGTCAGGAAAGGGAGCGGGAAGCCCGTTACAAACAAAAATTCGCGTGCGGAAGCCCTGGAAGCCCTGGAAGCCCTGGAAGCCCTGGAAGCGGCGTGGAAAGTGGCCTGGGCACTGGCACGGCTTGGACTATCTTAAGACTCATCAGGATGTCTTAAGAATGGATATGAATGGATATATGATGATATATGATGATAATATATATATATAATTATATATATATATAATTATATAAATATACAATTATATATATAATTATATTTATGTATATTATACTTAATTATATTTATGTATATTATTATACACACACATGTATATATATATATCAAACTAGAAACGAAAGTAACACTGTGAAGCCAGAAAAAGAACATAAAAGAACCAGGCTCCTCAGGCTGTTGGCTGTTTGGTACTTTCGGTCACTTGGTCATTTCATATTGTTAAGGGAACAACCAGAGTCAACCAAGGCCCCAAAATCCCGGGTTGACATTGCAGGATGTGGCAGACCCAATAATTCGCCATCCAACCTTGGACCTTTACCCAATTTGGGCGTATTTATTGAAAGTACTAGGAACCACACCCTAAACTGGAGGGGGGTAAACTATGGTAAACTAACATAAATGTGGAAAACCAATGGTTTCCCTATGAAAATGATTTGCAAATGGATGTTTTTCCACAAAACATGTCAGTTTACCCTAGGGTACAGATCATTGCCGTTTCCCAAATTATTGTTTTTTCCCGACTCATACTGTAAATTTTGCCAATTGGTGATAGGACATGTTGATACACATTTGTAACAGTTTCCCCAATGATGTTCAGCCATCCTCAAGAAGCATAAGATTGCCATAAGTGCGGCTACTAGCCCAATTATGACCTTTTCCCAACATTATGACATTATACCCAACTTCCCAACATTATACCCAACATTGATGACCTTTTCCCAACATTATACCCAACTTACTACTTTTTCCATCGGTTTCCACCCGTTTCAAGCCATTTGGCAGTGCCAAACACGCCAAACCCTTCTGTGATCAACCATCCCAGGATTTGCTCACGGGATTTGGAGGATATAACCAGTTGGGAACTGGTTATAGGAACCATGTAATGTATAGATGATTATAGAATATGATACTATGATATAGTTTATAAAATTATAGTAACCATAATTTGTCCATGTATTCTAGATGACTTAAATTAATGGTAAACCTAACCAGTTGGGTTCAAAAACGAGGCGTGCCACGTTTTTGCGCCAACTGCGCACGGCCTACGGCAATGAGGCGAGCGGGCAGGACTTGACCAATTGGGGTCGTTGGCAGAGTCCCAAAATATTACCCTCTGGTGAACTAACAGTTTGCAATGGAAAATGGCTATAGAAATAGTGGATTTTCCCATTAATAGCATGGTGATTTTCCATTGCTATGTTAGTTCACCAGAGGGTATACAAGGTGGGGCCCCCGGCCATGATAGCTAAGTTGGTGCACATAACTCCAATTTCACTATGGTTCATGGTACGCAAATAACTATAGTATTCATGGGGTGAATCTAAACTAACATCACTGGGGGGCCCCACCTTGTATAATACTCGTATTGGGGGATGGTCTTTTTAATCCATGAGGGATTCATATATACACCTATGATGTTGGGATTCCCATGGCATGGGATGGATGAACAACCATTGAACAACCAAATATAGCCTCTGGTAATTTGTTACAGTTCCCTATTGAACATGGCCCATAGAAATAGTTGATTTACCTCTTAAAGGTGATGATTTTCCATAGCCAAATTGTTGGTTTACCAGAGGCTAGCCATTTTAATGGGTACCTGATGGGAGAAGTGTTGACAAACCATGGGCTCTGGATGAGTTTTTTTTCGCCCGGCAGGTAAGGGGAATCACCCCCGGCAGCGGCCTTATTTTAGGCTAGCGGCTAGTGAACTCTTGCAATTCTTCCAAAACACATTTTTTTTAAAGGAGGATCTATACAATCTATATATATATATATCCTAATTATTTTCAGACACGGCGCCTATTTTTTTTCAACACTGCCTTGCAACGTGGTATTCATCTACTGGACAAGCCTGTTCCAGTCTTTTGGAGCGTTCTTTGCAAGTCAATGTTGAGGTAGCTATGACTATGACTGGTTGATTTGCGGCAGTGGATCTAACTGCGTTGCAATTTCAAGAATTTGCATGGAAACATGACTTCAGCATACAAGGGTACCATGATAGTGTTGTAGTATTGTATATATACTTCATATTCATACACTGGTTGGTGGTTTGGAACATTTTTTGTTTTTCTATATCATCCCAACTGACTTTCATATTTTCAGAGGGGTAGGTATACCACCAACCAGTGGTGTTTGTAGTGCTCCTTGTTTCCTTCCGTCGACGTTCAATCCCCGAAGAATCGTTACGATCTCATCAATTTCTGGTTTGTTACTGCTAAACTGTTTGATGGTACAAAAGCATAGGTAATCAAACAACAAAATCTCATGGTATCATAAATTTTGATGGTACGGTAACATTCAAAGCATCTTTCAAAATACAAATATATATATATAATACAAAATCAAGGAAATAAGAGCTATGAAAACATCTGAAACAATGGAACACCTGTGCCCGACTTGGCGTTGTCCATGGCGAAAATTCACCGTCTTTCCATTGCGGAACTTCCGAGCAACGGTCGTCGTTGGTCCTTCGGCGGAGGTTCGAGGCCTCCGACGTGACGTGAATCCGGACGGTGTGGCACTCGGCGGCCCGGAATCTTCCCTATATAGGAAAAACCATAGGAAAACCATAGGAAAATGGGAAAATCATAGAAAAACCATAGGAACATGGAGGTTTAGCCTCTTGTAAACATACAAACAACTATGGAAAATTCCAAGGAAAACTCATACAGGATGGGGCCCTCTAGTTATGTTTGTTGGCTGATAAGCCCTTCCAAATATAGTTATAAGATGTTATAAGTATCATACACTATGGTTATTATAGTTATTTGCACCAACTTAGCTAACGAACTGGGGCCCCATCCTGTAGAATATGTTGCCATATTGGGATTATTCTATATATACAGATGGAATTACATTAATTAATGGCCGTTAACATGCCTATTCCAATATGTAGAATAATGGTTCTCAAAAATTGAATATATATATATATATAATATATTAATGGAATTATTTTGGAGTTAGCATATTTCCAAAAGGATATCTTTCATCTTTGGGAGTTTTGGAGGTTGCAAAAACATGGAGCTTTTAATGGGAAAGGAATTGTCCACTGCCATGTTTCATCATTCTTTTTTATATGAATTCAAACGCACTATATGAATATTTCACTGGGGAGTTAGGATGGCGACAGCATTGAATTGGGAATGTTAAAAAAACAAACGCACCTAATATTTGTGACAAAATGGTGATTTCACTGGGGATAGCCATACAACTTCATTTGTTAAACTTTTCCTCCAAGAGTTTTCCCAACCACATGGATCCTGCTGGCTTTTTGTATATTTTTGTTGAGGTTTCCTATTGAAATCACGAAAGTCTTTAATTTTTCCCTAACTGCTTGCCATCTTTGGGGTATAATATACAACCAACAAAATGGATCAGTAATATGTTGGCTTATCCTGCGGTATCGGGTGGTGTAACCAGCAAAGATAGTAGAGTAGTAATGGGAAGCAGTGGGAGCTATGAATTGAGTTTCGAAAAACCACATGGCCACTGTGTTTCTTTGTTGTTTGTTCTTCGGTTTTGATTTTGCAACCATTGAGTTTTCTTGCTATGATTCTTTTTGTTTTTGAGATGATAATTAGGTTTTGTTTCAGCTTTTGGTTCCGGAGTTTTCATCCGATTGAAAATCCAATTCCAAAATTATATATATAGAGGGTTTTAGGAAAATGCAACGCTCAAATCAAGCACATCCATCAATCCTGACTTCAAGTGCCCACGTCAGGTCATACTGCCACCCTGCCGGGGAGCTCAACTGATGGATTTCGCAAGCACAGTATGATTGTTGCAGTTACATACTCAATTATGACATCCACTTACTGGCACCCTCAAGTAGACACGATGACATCTATACACATGACATGTTTTCTTGCTTTGCAGCGCGTTTTTCACTCGTTCACTTGTTTTTTTGCATTGTCCGCTTGCTTTTTGTTTGAGGTTGACACCTCAGATCGGAACTTTCGGGAGTCTTATTGATGTTACCATATATTACCACGTCCAGGCAGAATAGATGAATAGAATCTGAATGAGAACATGATATTTGTTTGGCTCCCCGCTTGGTGAAACATCTTAAAAGGTGCTGGTTTTAACCCGGGAATTGTTGCTAAAGGGGATCATGGAGGTTATATATATGGTGGCGACCAGCATCGTGGATAAACGCATATGTGTTGGTATGTGTAACTCGTCTCCCTGTTGCATACTCCCCAGAAGCCTCGGCCCCCGGTTACTTGGACGACCAAGTAGAAACTGGTTATACTGAGTAATGACCTTAGTTTCTAAAGATATCTAACTCCAGTTACTAAGTGTTCTAAAATGATAATTTCCCTATAATTCCACTGAATTTCGAATACTCTCTGGTATAAATTAACATAGCTATTGAAAATGGCCCAGTCGAAATAGTTGATTTACCCATTAAAAATGGTGATTTTCCATCGTTTTTGTATGTTTACCAGAGGGTACTTTTGAATTCTTTAAACAAGTTACACCGCAACCGCGATGATCCGTGCTATCCGTGCACCAAAAAATCGGCGCAGGAGCGACATCCGGCGCTACTGCCGCCAGGCTCCATTGTTATTGTTATTGTTGGGATTTGATGTAGATAACAATAACATGGATATATAACATAACAATGATCTACCAGTAGTACCGCACAAGGCGGTGGCGGAAGTTTCAAAAATAGGAAACCTATAGGAGAAGTTGGTTGTTGTGAATCAGGGATGGCAGAGCGAAGCCACTGATTGACCGAAAGGTGGTTGGAGTTGTGTTTGCTGGAGTGGTTGCAATGGTTGCAATGGTCACCTCACCCACAACTGCTGGATGTAGTGTGATGCAATGCAACTGTAGTTGTAGTTGTAGCGTAGTGGAGTTGTAGTTGCGGTGTAATGTAATTAGTGTAGTGTAGTTGCAGTCATATAGTTGTAGTTGTAGTTGTTTTGTAGTTGTAGTTGTAGTAGTAGTTGTTGTTGTAGTTGTAGCTGTAGTTGTTGTGTGGTTGTAGTTGTTGTGTAGTGTAGTTGTAGTAGTAGTTGTTGTTGTAGTTGTTGTAGTTATTGTTGTTGTTGTTGTTGCTGTTGTTGTTGTTGTTGTCGCTGTTGTTGTTGTTGTTGTTGTTGTTGTCTAGTTGTAGTTGTAGTTGTTGTGTAGTTGTTGTAGTTGTAGTTGTTGTAGTTGTTGTAGTTGTAGTTGTTGTGGTTGGTGTTGGTGTTGTTGTTGTTGTTGTTGCTGTTGCTGTTGCTGTTGTCGTCGAAGTTAGGGTAGTTAAGTTAGTGAAGTTAGTTAAGTTCAAGTAGTTCGTTCACGCCAAAAAAGGTCAGTTTTTTAGTTGTGTCGCGCCACAAGGCGTGCACTTTTTCGACACTTTTTCGACATCTGAACCTCCAAAAGTGGTCCGAGAATGGTGTGTTTTGTACATTTTCACTTGGAAATGTGCTTCGCGCCACAACGGCGTGCACTTTTTCGACATCGGAACTTCCAAAAGTGGTCCGACATTGGTGTGTTTTGTACATTTTGACTTCAAAATGTGCTTCGCGCCACAACGGCGTGCACTTTTTCGACATCGCAACTTCCAAAAGTGGTCCGACCATGGTGTGTTTGTACATTTTGACTTCAAAATGTGCTTCGCGCCACAACGGCGTGCACTTTTTCGACATCTCAACTTCCAAAAGTGGTCCGCTCCTCTGGTGTTTTGTCACTTTTCACTTGGAAATGTGCTTCGCGCCACAACGGCGTGCAATTTTTCCTCTCTCATCTGGCCAGCTGGCTCCGCACCCGCCGCTTTAGCGAGCCTACTTTTCGACCCTCCGGAGCCAAAAATCATTGGAAAAACACAGCGTTTCGCGACTTTCCTACCTTTTCGCGCATCTGCATCTTCTTTCTTCTGACTCTTTTCTCTTCTGACTCTTCTCACCTCTGCTTTTCAACTGTCCATATTGTCGGAAGTATAGCTTCTAAACTTCCTTCGATAGTCATTATAATTATATTATTGTTATTGATTGTTATTGATTGTTATTGTAGATACACTATAATGATCTATAATGGATATATAACATGATAACATCATACAGGATGGGGCCCCATAGTTAGCTAAGTTGGTTTATAACTATAATAACCATTGTTGGTAGTAATAATTATGGTACTATTGTTATTACTATATCTGGTTGGTGGTTTGGAACATGAATTTTATTTTTCCGCATATTGGGAAGAGTAATCCCAACTGACGAACTCATATTTTTTAGAGGGGTTCAACCACCAACCAGATATAACATCATAACAATTATGTAATAATTACAACAATAGTAACATCATAACTATAACAGATGATACATTATATTACAATAGATGTTTATAAATGTTTATAATAATATGGATATATAATGATAGATGTTACTATTGTAAATATAGATGATATCCCATGTATATTTATAGATGTTTATGATAACACTGGGATATCATCTATATATAGTCTATATAATAGGATCTTTTTGATAGGTTTTGGGTTCTATAATATTTGGATGGCATCTATAAATGTAGAATTTTGCAACATCAACACATCAACAGAATTCATTGGGATATCATCGGAAAATCGTCACATCAACGGAACATCTATTTTTTTTCTAGGTAGAGAACTCCAATCCTATAACAAATGATTGTTCTTGGCTAAAAACCAGATACCGGTGTAGATTTGTTTATTGGGATTTTATGTTAGATAGTACTACTGTAATGGGATTTCACATGAGTTACATTTGGTATTTTTGACAGAGCGGATGGTATAGATTGCCCATTTATGTTTCTGGATGATTTACCATGATTTACTTCTTGAAAGTGATGATTTTCCATCGCAAACGGTCAAACTACCAAAAGGTAGTTTTGAAACATGTTGCTATTTGGTGGTTGGGAGCGGATTGGAGATGAACATTTCTCTCCATGATGGAGAGCAAGTTGGAGCTACGAGTTGAATTTCCCACATGAGTTGTTATTAAACTTGTCCCGGAGCCAAGGGTTTTTTCCATGGGATTGGACGGTTTGGCAATTTATCACGTTTGATTGCAAGCGGGTTTGCAGAAATCGGATAGTTGCATGACACATCATGAGACATACCAATGGAAGATTGGAAGATTGATGGAAGATTGGAACATGTTGGAACTGGGAGATTCTCAATGGGCCAACATGTAAGACCCAGGCCCTTGGGACCACAGAGCTTGGCTCAAGAATTTTGGCCACTGGACGACTTGGCCTCGCGTGGCCGCATGGCCTCTAAGTGCAACAAAATCCGCGAAGCCTCAGAGGCCTTCAAGCACGCTCAAGAGAGGAGGTGCGAAGGCTGGCTCACAGACAAAAATCTCTGTGATGCCGTGGCTGTCGTAGGCCCTGAAGGGTACCGTGTGCCATTCCTTCGGGCACCCTTGGCCAGCCTCTCCATGCCGCTGAAGGCTGCATTGTATGGTGAATTTCAGGAAGGCCAAACGCATGAACTTACCTTGAAAGATGTGGCTGTTGACGCCTTCGATGTCATGATCCGGACTGCATACAATTTGGAGCCCAAGCTTACTCCTGTGAGGGCCCTACGCGCATTTGTAGCTGCGAAATTGTATATCATAGATGATCTAGAGGCATACTGCTTGCATTACTTGGAATCTTCGGAAGATGTGGACGGCCCAGCAGCTTTGCAGATACTCAACGAGTCCTTGCAACTTTCCATGGATTTGCCAGAAAACATACAATGTAAATGTTGGAGCACAGTTTTGACAGAGAGCCTCAAGATTGTGCAGTCGCCATTCTTTCTTGAAACTCATGGTTCCATCATAGCCATTTTGATCAAATTGGACGAATTCTACGTCTGTGAAGAGACACTTTGGGAGCGCTTGGTGGAGTGGTCTGCAGCAGCTGTTCAGAAACCGGACTTGTTGGGTCCGTTTGATACCACACCACCCGAAGATGGAGTAGATCGGAAGGTTGCGATTTTGCGATTGATATCCCCGCACATCCGCTTCACCCAAATGAGCAAGGATTTCTTCGTTGACCGGGTGAGAAAGTATTTGAATCGCGAAGAAAGTGACGCTATCACTGACTACTTCCTCCTGGGCCGCCAGGCGGATGGATTGTTGATCAACCAGCGCGTTGGTCTAGATCCAAAAATCGAACCCATGACCTGGAACTGGCATGAAATCCCCATACCCTGGGGTGGTGATTTACCCGAGAATCCCAGGAAGGTCACCTTTGAGAAAGCAGCATGGGTCACCAAGGTGGAGCTGATCTTTGGTAGCTGGGACGATGTGGATGAGCCACCAACATGGTACGTTTCTGCGGCAGGGCATACCTTTCAGGAGAGAACATGCGAATTGGAGAATGATAAGATCAAGAGCGTCATAGATATCAGTCTTCAAGACCCATGCGATGAATTGATCATCGAACTTAGTGGAATGGTTGGCAATGATCCACCGGAAACAGTAAGAATCCACGACTACGACTTCATAGAAGTGAGGAGAGCACAGCTGGAAATGGCCACCGAGCTGGCAAAGCGATTGTCAACAGATTTCTGTCTGACACCCAGCTCGGCCACAGACTGGCGAAGACTCCAATGACAGAAACGTTGACGTCGTGGTGTTGTGTTTCCGTTTGTGGTTGGAGTTTGGCAAAGGCGGCAATGGTCCATGTAAGACATGTTTACGATTTATATAACCCCTAAGCCCTAAGCGGCCTGGGAAAAGATGTGACTGAGTGCTGAATTTCAAGCATGCCAAATGTTGGGAGTTTTGCCCTGTAGCGGAACTGTATAACCCACATGTCATCCTTATCCGCATGTTTTCTGATTCGAATAGGCCACGCATTTTCCAATCGCATCCAAAAACGCATCCGGAGCCATATCTGGGTGGCAGCTGGGAATCCCATCAACAATGGATATATCTACCACAAAGATCCACAGTGGGCCTAGTGAACCTACTTAGAACCCAGCTTAACCCAGCACCAACATCAGTGACATCTGAATTACATCATCATCATCATCATCATCATCATCATCATCATCATCATCATCATCATCAATCATCATAAACATACATAATCATAAACACACACACACATATATATATATATATCATCATAAACAAATATTTTTCATATAATCATATACAATCACATGTAATCAGAATATAATCATCATTTTCAGTGCTTCAAAACCACCATATTTCGGTTGACCAAAATGCCGTCGCTGGGGCAGGTGGATTTGCCGGTCCATATCTCGGACCTTTGGTCCTCGCTGGACACCGATGGCGATGGACGTGTGCGGATGGAGGAGACCTCCGGAGGAAAATCTGCGGAGTTTTCTGGAAAATGAGCAGAAAAAACTCATAGGTAAATCAACTCATGTCGAAAACCATAGGAAAACCATAGGAAAATGGGAACACCATAGGAAAACCATAGGAAAATGGGAACATCATAGGAAAACCATACGAAAATGGAGGTTTACCCTCCGGTAAACATACAAACAACTATGGAAGATTCCAAGGAAAACTCATACAGGATGGGGCCCTCCAGTTATGTTTGTGGGTTGATAACCCCATCCAAATATAGTTATTTGCGTATCATACACTATGGTTATCATAGTCATAAACCAACTTGGCTAACGAACTTTTTTCCCCATCCTGTAGGTAAATCAACTAATGTGGGTAAAACAATGCCATAATGAACCATCAGTCATCACCATTTTTATAGGTGGTATGTTTACCATTCCCAGGAAAATGGGTGGTAAAAATGGCATTGTTTTACTCACCTGATGTCTAAAAAAGGCCAATCAACTACAAATGGTCATTTCAGCAATAAGCTATGTAACATAAATTGCCAGTGACTTAGTGAATGTCCCAGGTGCAATCTGATTGGTGGTTTGGAACATGGCTTTTATGACTTTCCATATATTGGGAATGTCATCATCCCAACTGACGAACTCCATCATTTTTCAGAGGGGTAGGTCAACCACCAACCAGATTATCATTAACCATCATTAACCATAAAATAACCATATAATATTAACCATATATTAACAGTATATTACCAACCAATGGTAGGTTGAAACCACCTAGCCTATTGTGAAACATTTATTGTATTCTCTTCCCCCTGAATCTATACATCTCAATCATCTCATACGTTTCGCCCCCGGTTCACGTTGTGGATCTATGAGGGTTGATGACCTGGCTGTCCCGAAACTGGTGGCCATATTTACTGTCCTGGCGCCAGTATCCACAGGGATCAATTTACTGTCATGCTTATTGCTGTTTATTGATGTTTATTGATGTTTTTCCGGAATGTTTGATTGAAGATATTGAAGCCCCAAGTTATGTTGGTCATATGCCAATTTTACCACAGTTTCAGTGCATAGTCATACCCCGCACAACACCATCCTGATTGTATGACGTGTGGCCATGTTGGTTTCTTAAATCCACTCCCTTTCTGTTGGTCAAATCCAGTCAAATCCTTATCTTTCACAAGATTGACTTGAATGGACTACCCTCTGGTAATTTGTTACATAGCTGTTGAAAATGACAATTTATAGTGGATTTACCCATTGAAAATGGTGATTTTCCATAGTTATGTTAGTGTACCAGAGGGTAGTTGCTTTGTGTCGAATCCTTTCTGTTCATTGAGTTAAATGGTTCACTCCTGATTCGCAGTAGCGTAGTCTAAGAACATGTCTAAAATCAGACAATTGCCTAGTCGCACCTGTCTTACAACACAATTTGTTCTAGTTATACCACACATATCACCCTTCAAATCCACAAGTTTGTGACATTCCGACATTTTCTTGGAGCCCCGCTGGCAGGAACTATGCTCGCGACGGGCAGAATCATTAGCCAAGTTCAAGGCACGCAGTGATCGCCACGGGCCCAAGTTATCATCCATATGTTGTTGCATAATTTCTGGGGAAAGCAATCAATGGCCACTTCAGGAACCTAAATTGGAGGTACCTACCATCTATAAGGCCTATTGTTCAGGCCTATGTAAGGGAAAATCCCCACAAAATATGGCCTTATATGGTACAGTACAACCATTTTAGGATCCTGGAATTCCCATTGAAGCAGTGGTTTTCTTATGGCATTCCCATTTTAGGAAACGCATAAAAGGTTGTTACAGCATGGAATGTGTTACAGTATAGTTACTAATAGTTATGGTTACTAATGTCCAATGTATATTTCTATAGCCATTGAATGGAATAGTTATTATAGGTATCATATTGTCATTATCAGTATTAAAACCGTTAACATTATCACTATACTATTTATAGTTCGGGTGTATATTATTGGTCATAATGGGGAACTGACACCGGCTTGCCATTCAAAAAAGATGGGGAGACTAAAAATATATACGATTTGTGGTGATATGATAGATTGATTTAAAAAGCAATATATATATATATATGTATATGTGGTATAACTGTAGTACTATACTATATGGTGATGCTAAGCAGCTATAATGTTCCCATTATTATGGTTACCATTACCCCATGTGATTGGTAGTACAATGTTGTTATCATAGTTGTTGCCATGCATTAATACTATAGAGTAAAGTACTCAACTATGATGTAACTAGAACAATATATATATATATATATATATAATATTGCTAGTACTTTATATTACTAATACATTTCGAACTATATTACATTCCTTAATAGTAATCTTATTGTATTTCACTATTGCCAATTCATATCCCAAATGTTCCTATAGCATAGAATCTGAACACAAAACGACTAGTATTCCTGTCATTAACTACTATATTGCTCCTATATTTCTATATTCCTAATATCATTCTATTGCGCGTCCTTTGCCAACTATATCGTTATAATATATTCCATTGGTATTGTTATTATGCTTACCAACTATCATTACGATAACAACTAAACCACTGAGAAAAAATGACAATTAGTCGCCAAGTATTTGCCAATTATTGGATGATTATAACATGACCTCTAATTCACCAATTAATCCAACTATATCCCCGTGAATCAACATTAATCAGTATTGAGCATAGCTAACTAAGTCCCATTCACATCAAGTTATTGATACAGTACTGTAGATGACGATTGCCATAATGTTTGACAATTGATAAAATGCTACCATACTATCACTGACAACTCATTGATATGTTACTAATGGGAATTAATATTCATGGGAATTAGTGGGGATTAACCCTAGTCACTACTACTATATAATACTATATATATAATATTAATCAAGGTACTGCTCCCTGATATATGATTTTATTACTTTCAATACTATTATTATCCCATTAATATATCATCACTATTCAAGACTAATTTTGTATTGATATACTACTATAACTAATATACTTATTAGTTACTTAATTCCCAATAAATTCCAATTATATTTATAATTATAACTAATTGGTCCAATAACTAATTAGCAATTAGCATTACAATTGGTATGAGTATGATACCATAATTGGTCCAGTTCATGATTACCATGATTAGTATTGATTATATCAGTTGATCATCAGTATCAGAATCAGTTGATTAATACTTTTGGGATAACAACTCATTGATATAGTATATAGCTTAATAATAAACTATTAACTGATCAACAATAGTATTCCTAAAATACCTTAATATACATGAATAGCCATAATAGTACTACAACTACTTGAATTGTATCATCATTGTGAACTAGCCATATAGTAATACTATAGTTCTAGCTTTAGCGCCATAGTTATGATAATAATACTATGACTATAACCTACTAGAAACCATTACTATAATAGGTATCATAATAGTACTATTATTACTATTACTATAACAAATTTAAAATAATAGCACTATAAATATTATCTCTTCTACAATAATAGTAATAGTAATAATAATAGTTCTATTTATACTTAATGAAAATAATTATGGCATTATTATTGCTATAACTGGTTGGTGGTTTGGAACAGTTTTTATTTTTCCATATATTGGGAAGAATCATCCCAACTGACGAACTCATAGTTTTCAGAGGGGTAGGTCAACCACAAAACAGATAATTATATATATATGAAGGTTTGCTGAAATAGGGGTACCCCCAAATCATCCATTTTAATGTTATTTTCCACTATAAACCATCCATTCTGGGGATCCACCATTTAAATTCATGGAAACCCCATATCATTATATATAAACCAAATATATCCTCATTATTATCCCCATATTTTATATCCCTATTTATGGAAACCCTAGAACTAGTTGTCCCTTCTGCCAGGCCTGGACTCTGCGACGCTTCGGCCGCGCCGTAGGGCTCTGGGACTCCCAAGAAGCGCTCCGCGCGCGCGCGCGGCGCCGGGCGCAGGGCTCTTGGGTCTCGGAGTCGAAGATGCAGCACGGCAGCGGACATGGGGCAGAAAACGGGGGGGATTACATAGGTTTATGGGGGATATACGTGTATGCTCTGGTAAATTAACAGTTGGACCCTGAAAATCACATTTTTTTGGTGGAAACTAATCTTTCAACCCCTATCTGGCAGGGTCTATGTTAATTCATGCCCTGAAATTCCAAAGTCTTATATTGAATAGGTCCGTGACCAAAGACCCAAACTTAAATGCAAAACAAAAGACCTGAATAAGGACCAAGGATATAATATATAATATATAGGCTTAAAACACCTTCAAACTGTATGTTTTTGAATTCTTGTGTCATATGGGGGATATGAGTGTATGCTATTTATATACGCATATGTATATATATATATTCATACGTATGCATATACTTAAAACATGCATATCTATACTGTAACTATATAATGTTTTTTTTTTTTTAAATAAACCAACTTAAAACTTTCGTGGAGAGCTCACGATAGAACAATCAAAGATCCCATCAACAATAGAGGTTTGAGTGACTTAAGTACGGAACGTATTCTTGGATCGATGATTTTCTTTTACATAGAACATGAATAATTATTGCCTTCTGGTTTATGGGGGTCTAGGTATAAGTAATTCGGTTTCGAAACCAACTTACAACTTTCATGGGGAGGACCCTCTGGCAATCAACGTGGCTGGCTGGAAAATAGATGTTCATAGTTTGGAAAGTCATCGAACTAAATGGGAAAATAATCGAATAAATGGTGGATGTTCATTTGCCACGTTTGATTTACCGGAAGGAACATTAATGGGAATATAATTTCATATCATGAGAATGGGAATTCTTGGGGAATATAACCGTAGGGACGTAATTATTGGGATCCACTATTGGATATTAATAGGAATGCAGGGTGAGGCCCCCCGAGTTGTAAGTTGGTTATATCCGCCATAACTGGTTGGTGGTTTGGAACATTTTACATTTTTTCATATATTGGAAAGAATAATCACAACTGACTTTCATATTTTTCAGAGGGGTTGAAACCACCAACCAGATAAACATTCGTAAACTCTAGTTAGTCAAGTTGCAAATCAACTTAGCTATTTAGAAATATTTAGAAGGCCTCACCTCGTAACCATCAACGATCCCATAAACATGAGAACAATAGGGACTTGATTGACAAACGAGAATGAGAACAGGAGGGATGTCAGCAAATCATGGGGTATCATGGTGGATCATCATGGGAATACCATGGAAGATGATGGCGATTTCCGAAATTGGGTATATTGAAGAGATAATTCCATTCCCCCTGATAGGGACAATCATGATTCCATCCTGAAAAGTATGGTTTTAAGATGTTCAATAATGGATATTTAAATGATTTACCCTCTGGTAATTTAACATAGCTATAGAAAATGGCCATTTATAGTGAATTTTCCCATTAATCATGGTGATTTTCCATAGTTATGTTAGTTTACCAGAGGGTAACCATTGAACATGGTTTGGCCTGGTTTAATTATCCTGAATGGTGAGGATTGCGGAATTTCACCAAGAAAAGTTACCAAGAGAAACATTATATTGTAACCAAATATGGGTTGCAGGGGGTGCTCAGTGGACAGTTGCGGACGGGTGTAGAGGAACACTAGGCCAATTATTGGTGACTAGTTATCTTTATACATATATAATCATATATATATATTTATATATATATATATATTTATTATATATATATATCAATCACGAAAGCTAGCTTCTGCCAGCTGGGGCCCCTCTTGCTTTAGAAAGGTATTGGGGGTCTTATCAGTTAACTCACCCCCCTCCCGGTTGACAAGCAGTTTGGCTGTGGGCTCAATCCCCCCTGGGCACACCGTCAGCAACATCGGCAGCATCGGCATCCTCTGCATGATTTGCATTGTCAATAGGGCATGCCTCATTTCTCTTCAATTCATTGATGCAGCGGCGCTCATGATTGGCATGTTCATTCATGGGTAGCCTTCATCTTGACCTAGCTTCATTTTCATGTTGCGCACGCGCGCCTACCTCTCATCCTCAACTTCGGTTTTGCACTGCGTTACTTCTTCCTGCGCTTCCAAAGGTCCACTCTGATGCCCAAGGTGGACCTTTGAATCTTTCCCAATCACTGGTCATCATGTTGCAACAGTACGCATAATCATATGTTCTCATCCTCGTCCCCTCCAACATACATCGCCTCAATCCATAGGTCGGGATGTTCACCTTACCGGCGTGCCCCAGCTTCAGACCCGCTCGTCCACATTGACGAAAAAGCCGCGCAGCTGCGCTGTGCCCTTTGTGTTTTCATGCCAAGCTTCCTGCCAAGCTAGCTTTCGTCCCCTACTCCTGGGCCTCAAGTATATGTGTATATATATATATATATATTTACATACATGCATACATACATACATAATTACATACATAATTACATACATAATTACATACATACATACATACATACATACATACATACATACATACATACACATATATATATACATATATCTTTGCCGTCATATACCCGTTTTGTCCCCATGTTACTTGGTTCTATCCCCAGGACATCCCCAAATTTCATCGTTTAAGACCTAGTTATGATCTAATCTTCCAGTATTTCCCACAAAACGGCACTGTTTTCCCATATCTTTCGTGTCTTTTCCCATGTTTTTTTGCTAACCAATCGTGTTGGCCACTCAGCTAAGGTTGGCCACGTCCTTCGGCGAGGCGCGGCGCTAGCTTTGGACGAATGATTCTGGTATGGCAAGGGAACGTTGAAAAACATATTGGTTTATATGTATATACATATATACATGTATATTACCATTGGGATGTATATACGTATTCGTACATATTGGAATATTGCAAAAAGGGATGCCCATTGGATATTAGTGGCGATATATACTTGATGATTATACTGGCTACATGATTGTATTTTCTGTTTATTTTGGGGTATCAATGGGATCTGCTGGATATTAATAGCTGTAAAAAGAAATATATAACCAACTATAATAATGACTAATGGCTGTATAGTGGGAATGCGGAATGGGACTTCTTACGGAATTTAACCATGGGAACATAATGGGAACATGTTACCAGTTTGATAATACATGTTCGTTAGGGAATTCTCATGACAATGGAAGATTACAGTGAGATATCCAACTACAATTGGGTACCAGCTGGATATTTAGTATATATCTATATGCACACATCATTAACCATTTTAGTCTCACACTATTGGTACTTAAAAGTAGCGAATCATTACAATGCTCACTAACCACTAATATTAACATTTGCTTTACCATAAATTTTGCTAAATAAAGATATGTTACCCTCTGGTAAACTAACATAGCTGTTGAAAATCACAATTTTTAGTGGGTAAATCCACTATTTCAATGGCAATTTTCAATAGCAAACTGTTAGTTTACCAGAGGGTATACAGTGATAACCCACTATAGTGCTAGCAAAAATAAACCATCCCCACGGTTTCCCTCCAAATATAGTTCTTTCTATGCTTGGATGTCCAACTATAATAGGTTATAATTGGGTATTAATGGCTATAAAATATGATATATAACCAACTAGAATACGAGACATAAAACCAAAAAAGATGGGGGAATGTAATAAATGTCGTGAACCCAATACTATCCCCAGTAGAGGTTTATGAAATTTGGTATGCCCCTATTTAGTATCGTAGACACGAACAATCTTTTATGTTTGGTGAATGGGGTTTCTCACAGTAATAGCTAAAACGCAAGACGGGCATGTGTTGATTATACATATATATATGTACATATTATTACTAAATATCATGATGATAACAATGATTCGCAGGTAAATTATAACGTATTTTGTTCCGTTACATTTGCATTCATATTTACTGGTTACTGTCCACTAATTCTTCGTCGATTTTCCCAATTTGACCTCACCAAATGGCGTGTGGGAAATGTTGGAGTTGTCCCAGATGAATGTTTCCATACCTAGTATTTATTGGCTATAATTATATACATATATATATATATAGATGTCATTGGCCTAGCTACCGGTTATATACAGGTGTCTGTGATTTACGATGTTATCATGACGATTATTGACCTGACGTGATGTTCAAGGCACTTTGCCAGCAGTGAGATAGTAGTGAGATGTGATTCATGCTAAATTTTCGGAAGCACAGTGAGTACGGACACGTGTGACACGAGCGGCAGTTTGCACATCAGGAACAAGCACTGCTTCCAAAACCATGCCATAGCAGGGCTGCCACATGCCACCTTTTCTTCGCCACAACACCGCAGGTGAAACACAGAACTCAGCCTATGTTGGTTGAATTGCAAAGATGGATCAGGTATGGGATTGGTTTCACAAGGGCTTGTTACAAGAGGTAAGGCAAGTCACGGACAATTTGCAAAGCATACCTTGGGAACTGAGGAGGTATGGGTATCCATATCAAACAATCTCACGCCTAAGTGCTCTATTTTTGTTGCACTACTTGACGTGGAGATTCCAAGCAGAACCAGTTTGATTTCTCCATTGACGTGGCAGGTGATTGTTACGAGGCTGATGTCAACCTAGGCAAGGTTAACGTCTGCCCCGTGGCTTTGACATGCCACGTTGTTGAGACAAGTGACCGACATCCCGAGATTTTGAGACCCTGGGCTCTGGTATGTTGCAGTGCCACCTGCACCCTACGGCCCTACGGTAGCTTTAGAGGACGCTGAAACTTTCCAAGGTGGAACGGCAGAAGCAGGTTCTGCAAAAATTTGCACAGTCTCCGGATATGTCTCCGGATATGGTTTTTGAAACCACTGCAAGTATGAAGCCGTCACCCGCATCGAAGCTTCTGTCAGTACCATTTTTTGGTATGATTACTGTCAATTGGAGGAGCAGCCAAGAATCAAACAGTCTCATGCCATGATCAGCAGGCATACGTGGATAAGTGCTCTATCTTTGTTGGAGGGTTCAAGTAGAACCAGTTTGATTTTTCCATATTTCTCCATTGACGTGGCAAGTGGCTGTTACGAGGATGATGTCAACCTAGGCAGGTTAACGTCTGCCCTGTAGCTTTGACATGCCACGTTGTCGAGAGAAGCGTTCAACATCTCACGATCCATTCTGGATTGGCGACATTTTGAGACTCCATGGTGATCACACTATGCCACTATGCGCTGCCTTCCGCACTCTCCCTATGGACAGGAACCGGCCGAGATGAATTTTCATGAATTTCCATGCTTGGTGGTTATTAGATGCCCATGTAGACTGGTTGTGCAACAGTTTGCATGTGGCATTCCAAAGTCACTGGGGTCTCCTACTGAAAACCCTCAATTTTTCCCTCATGCGAGGACATGCGAGGACTACCTGACTACCTAGGTTGATTCACATGAGTCTCCCTAGATTTAAGTATATAATCATCAACCATGATCAACCATGTACAACCATCATCAACCATCCATAAATCCCTTTTTCCAGGCCAAATCTATTTAAGTTAACTGGACCACGGGAGAACACGCGATTCCTTGACTTTGCCTGACTTTGACAGAAGCAGGGTTGAAACCATCTCCAAATTCGAGGAAGGATATGGCGGCATTGGGTAAATATATGTAAATATTTTACCAATTGGTTTGAAGAACTTGTGGAAGACCCCTTTCTTCTATGCAAAAAAAACCTCTGGTGAAGGAAATGGGGATCACCATGGCAAACAGCGGTGTGGGATTGTTTCACTCGGCCCATGGAGAGAAATCCGCAGCCTGAGGTGGCGCTGGTGAAACCCCTGTCATGGGGACACATTCACAGTAGGCGTTTTTCAGGCAGCCAACAGTTGGTTTCAACATTAAAATCAGAGTATGACATAGGTTACATCGCCATACATGGGTTGGTTTGAACATATATAAACCACAGTATAAGTATAACCTTAAAATCCAGTGGTCAATAGTTGTGTTCCCTATTTCCATGCCCCATCCGGGGTGAAATCGACAGTAAGCTAAATCGACAGAAAGTCATAATCATCGAACTATAGAAATGGGCCAGCAAAACCACATCAAAAAGTTGGTTTTACCGAATTTTATTCAGGTTCCGTCACTACCCGACCCCATTACTATTGTCGTTAATCGCCAATTCCCATCAATATCATATAATATCCATGGTTGATTGTTCAATCACAAGTTTAAACTCAGTTCCTACCCATATGGATCCAAACACTGTCGAAGGTACAAGACACCCCCTAGATCATACCCCAGTCGTACTTCCTAAGAAGGTATGGCTGGATCCATAGGGTACTTTAATGGGTATTTCAGGATCCTAAAATGGAGGTACCTACCATATATAAGGCCTATTTTTTAGGCCTATGTAAGGTGATATGCCTAGAAAATATGGCCTCAAAAATGGTACTAACGTACCTCCATTTTAGGATCCTGAAATACCCATTGAATATACCCTCTGGTAAACTAACATAACTATGGAAAATCAACATTTTTCATAGGTAATTCAATTATAAATGGGCAATTTCCCATGGCAATTATTATTGTTAATACCCATTTACCATATGGTTTGTTAATGGTAAATAGCCAATCTATTATCTTCCCATGGATATTATTATTGTTAATGGGCAATTTCCCATTGATATAATCTGGTTTGACTGGTCAATAATTGATGGTTGATGATGGTTGATGATGGTTGGTGATACTGTGGATGGAAGAAATCCTGCACCACCTTAGATGGTTGAAAGCCTGTAAATAATGGGATAAACCCTCTATCAACTGGTGCAGGATTTCTTCCATCCACAGGGTACTTTAATCACTGCCATGTTGCCTGGTTGCCCGAACGGGTGCTACCCGGTTCAGGCCCTGAAAGAGCTGGGTTGGCCCGGTGCCTATGATCCGGAGGCGCGAGAAACAATGGGGGGGTTGGTACCTGACAATTTTAAGGGGAAACCTACGGAAAATCATGGAAAACAATGGAAAATCATAGAAAATCATGGAAACCCATGGAAAATCATGGAAAAGAATGGAAAATCATGGAAACCTATGGAAAATCATGGAAAACCATGGAAAATCATGGAAACTCATGGAAACCTATGGAAAATCATGGAAAACAATGGAAAATCATGGAAAATCATGGAAACCTATGGAAAATCATGGAAAACCATGGAAAATCATGGAAAATCATGGAAACCTATGGAAAATCATGGAAAACCATGGAAAATCATGGAAACCCATGGAAAAATCATGGGGGAAAAAGGATCTGATGGTTTAGAAAATCATGAGCCCCCCTCCAAAAGCAAAGAAACACATTGATATTTTGGTGGCGTGCCCCCATTTTCACACAGTTAATTTTTGCACGGTTTTACTTTTTTTGTTTTGTTTTTGAACCATCCACATACAGGACTCTAGTGCTGCAGATTTTCACTTCACTTCTGGGGATCAAGAATGACTTCATACCATCAAAACAGGGATTTCAAAAAGCCAAAGAAGACGTCGAATCTTATGCACAAACTTGACATAGCTATATAGCGACGTCACTATACATAGGCATGATTAAGTAACATAGGAAATCTTGACATTGACACTTTCTTTGGGGTATGAGGCAGGAAGCTTGGGGGTATCTGCCAATACGAGGTAGATGTTTTGACAATGGAGATGAGGGGTGTTTACGACAATTTTTTCACAATTTTGCGGATATTATGCAAGCATCACCAGAAATGGTCGAATGAAGCACACCCAACACAGGCTGCGCTAGGAACGCAAGCCTTGATCCATCCCAAATTCCAGCCCAATTCCGATTGTTTGGCCGTTACGGTCACCACTATATCACCAGGACATTCGATGCCCCATGAATTTGACGGTGCCGCATCATGTTTCACCTCAAGACTGGAATGTTGTTACTGAAATCATCATATTTCGGAGGTTTTTTTTTTACCAAAAGAAATCCCATATCAATAGGATTTCTCAAGTGGTTTTCACCACATCCCATGTCATAGTCAGCCATTTTTGGTGGATTGTTGGGTGGTCCTACCATATCAAATCTACAGAAAATCGCCAATCCCATATCAAAATATGGTACAGTCAGCCATGCTTTTGTTTTTTTTGGACGATTCCCACGTCAAATCTCACAAAAAATCCGCCAAATCTCCCGAACATCTCCAGCCAATAGGATTTCTAGACTATGACCATTATATACCATTATTATTATTATTATTATCATTATTATTAGAAGTGTAGTGTTATATATATATATATATTTGTATACAGTGCACCCCCTGGTAAATTAACATAGACCCTGAAAATGACCAATTTATAGTGGAAACTAGTCTTCCAACCCCAAACACCCCAGGGTCTATGTTAATTTACTGGAGTGTATATATGGGATGATCCTTTCTATTTAGTATTATTGTTATTATTATTCTTAGAAGTGTAGTATTATATATATATATACAGTGTATATACTGGTTCTATAATAAAGACATACATATCTTCCCGTTTTTTTTGGTGGTTCCACTGAATCCCAGGAGAGATTGTATGTCTTCACGTCCTTGGACTCCATGGGATGCAACTTGATCACCATCCAAGACCTGGAGTGGCTGGACAGGTGCGGCACCGGTGTAACGGTGCAAGGCTGCGAGGCCTGGAGCTGGGTTTAATGAACTAAGGGAGATGCATAGTGTATAAATATGTATCAATATGTATAAATATTGTATAAATGTATCACAATGTACCTGCATATGATGCATATGTCTTTTTGAAGATATTTATGGGATACATGCCACGTTTGCCTTTTTTCCTTGGTTCTGACAAGGCCAAAATTACAGGAGCTATGGCTGTATCGATATTCCCCATTTGGCATGGGGGCCAAAAGGGGGCTACGACGCTAGGTGAGTTATTGGGTCGACCCACTGGATAGTTAAGAAGACCAGCTGTTGGTGGCTGGTGGTTCATTAATGTTATATAGCCCCGAAAGCCATACTACCCTCTGGTAAACTAACATAGCTATTGAAAATGGCCATTTATAGTGGATTTTCCCATTAAAAATTGTGATTTTCCATAGTTATGTTAAATTACCAGAGGGTATTCCACATGTTTCTGCTCTATGCATGGTTTATGAAGCATCTAACAATACACCATGGTTACGGGGATCACCTTTGTGGTTGAAGCCCCATGAAGTGATCTCACCTGGCATGTCTTTTGTGATCCCTTGCCGCTAATATTGAGTACTCCGCAAACGAAACCCCTGGTTTAGTAAGTCTAGTAAATTGGATCCATTATTATTCCCAAGTATTATATTAGTAATAGATCACATTTACTAGTGTTATCTAAATCTAGTCGCCTCTAGTAAATTCGGGTCCCAAGTATTATATAGAGGCAACTTTGACTATCTATTCCCATGGGATGATGGGATCATGATTTCTCCATACTTCTCCACCGGAAAGGGATTATCGAAGGATGTTTAGAAGTCAAACTTCCAACAATATGGACAGATGAAAAGCAGAGGTGGGAAGAGTCAGAGAAGAGAAGAAAAGGAGAAAGAAGATCAGGGAAGAGAAAGAGCCAGAAGACAGAAGATGCAGGTGCGCGAAAAGGTAGCAAAGTCGCGAAACACTGTGTTTTTCCAATGACTTCCGGAGGGTCGAAAAGTAAGCTCATGTAGGCTCGCTAAAGCGGCGGGCACGGAGCCATGTGGTCAGATGAGAGATGAAAAGTTACACGCCGTTGTGGCGCGAAGCACATTTCCAAGTCAACATGCACAAAACTTGTGGAAGTTGTGATGTCGAAAAGGTGCACGCCGTTGTGGCTCGAAGCACATTTCCAAGTCAAAATGTGCAAAGCACGTCAGCCTTGAGATGTTCAAAAAGTGTACGCCGTTGTGGCGCGAAGCACATTTCCAAGTCAAAATGTTAAAACACTACATGCTCGGACCACTTTTGAAGTTTCAGATGTGGTTTTGCGTGGCAGGCGCAAGGGATTCTGCACCTTGCCAAAAGTGACCAAAACGTGAGGGTTTTGTAGCATTTCCAAAAACGATGGCAGGTGTGGGATTTCGCGTGGCAGGCGCAGTACAAGAGACATGTTCATCAGAGATGTTAGGAGGTCAGGGCGCTGATTTCCTGAGAAGGGTTGCATTTTGGAGCGTCAGATCTTCAGTTTTGGGAAGATGATTTTGCGTGACAGGTGCAGCACTTCGTATGACCTGGCATCAATTTTTCGTGGCAGGCGCAATACTTTAGAGACGTAGATGCGAAAAATCGCAAAACGCATTGGTACGAGGCCATCAGCTCTGCACTCAACTTTCCATGTTCGAAGGAAGTCTCGCAGACTTGCTTCGTTTTTGCTGTTGTCAACTCCGAAAATTGAGGAAGTCTCGCAGAATTGCTTCGTTTTTGACGTTGTCAAGTAAAGAGATTGAGGAAGTCTCGCAGAACTGCTGCGTTTTTGATGATGTAAAGTTCAAAAAGTGAGGAAGTCTCGCAGAATAGCTTCATTTGCAAGCTTGCAGATAGACAGATAGATAGATGGACAACTACAACTACACTACACCCAATATACACTACTGCTACAGCTACAAATGCAAATATACTACGCTACATTACAATACACTAATTACACAACACTACACTAATTACATCCAATTACACCAGACCACACTACACTAATTACACTCACACCACGACCACAACCACAACCACCACCACAACCACAACCACAACCACCACCACAACAACAACTACCACTAACTACTGCTACCACTAACTACTTCTACTATTATTACTGCTGCAACTGCTACTACTACTACTGCTATACTACTGCTACTACCACTACTACTGCTACTACCACTACTACTGCTACTACCACTACTACCACTACTACCACTACTACCACTACTGCCACTACTACCACTACTACCACTACTACCACTACTACCACTACTACCACTACTACCACTACTACCACTACTACCACTACTACCACTACTACCACTACTACCACTACTGCCACTACTACCACTACTACCACTACTACCACTACTACCACTACTACCACTACTACCACTACTCTTACTCCTACTACTACTACTTCTACTACTACTACTACTACTACTACAATTATTACCACCACTACTACCACTACTCCTACTTGTCCTACTCCTACTCCTGGTCCTACTCTTACTCTTACAACAACAACGACAACGACAACGACAACAACAACAACAACAACTACTACTACTAGTATTACTACTTCTACTTCTACTTCTACTACTTCTACTACTTGTACTACTTCTACTACTATTTCTTCTACTACTACTACTACTCCTCCTCCGCCTGCTGCTGCTGCTGCTGCTGCTGCTGCTGCCATTGCTACCACCACCACAGCTAAAACTACAATTACAACTGCACTGCAACACACTAGACTACACTAATTACATTGCAGCACGCTACAACTACAAATGCAGCTACAACTACGCTAAATTACGCAAAACTACGCTACACTAATTGCATTACATCACAATACAACTGCAACTGCAACTGCAACTACCACTACATTGCACTACACTACACTACGATAATTACACTACACTACAACTACAACTACACTACTTTACACTACGCTAGACAACACTACACTATACCACAGTACAGTACGCAACACTACAGTACAGTACACTACACTACACTAATTACACCACACCAGAACTACAACTGCAACTACACTACACTAATAATTACACAACAGTACAACTACAACTCCACTACACTAACTGCACTACACCACACTACATCCAGCAGTTGTGGTGAGGTGGCCGCTGCAACCATTGCAACCACTCCAAAAACACAGCTCCAACCACCTTTCGGTCCATCAGTGGATTCGCTCTGCCACCGGTGATTCACAACAACCAACCTCTCCTATAGGTTTCCTATTTTTGAAACTTCCGCCACCGCCTTGTGCGGCACTACTGGTATTTGCAATATCTATCGTTTTAGGACATCCCCATCCTATATTCCATCGCATTCCCATCATAACCCCAGTATATTCCCAGTGTATTCCGCGTCATGTCATAGCTTTCTTTATCTTGAATGGTTTGATCTCGGTTTTGAGCCTCTAACTACCCCTTTTGGTACAGTAACCCGTAAAATGATCCCCGAAAAGCGGAAATCAAGGGGAAAATATCATCGAACTGCCATCCTGGAAACTCTTTTTTTCTATGATTTCGGGGTTGCTATATTGGAAAGGATGATGATCGTCAATGTTAACAGGTATGAAGTATTGCTGGACACCCACCCCATTTAATAGCCATCATTTTCTCTACAATGGGTGGGCAAAGGTTCATAGGTACCCTCCTGTAAACTAACAGTTCGATGTGGACAAGTTACCATGTGTACTACACACTTCCCAGGGTTTTCCCATGGGTTTTCCACATCTTTTCGTATGTTTACCCTAAGGTAACACATTTCGGGAGGATGACTTCCCCCCGGCAGGTGGCAGCCCTCCGAGTTTCTCGCCGCGGATCCTAACCCCGAATCCTGGGTGGAACTAAAGGACGGCCATGGGGGATTGACCCTCCGGTGTCATGAAACATCGCGGTTGAACATCTCTAGAAATTGAGGTTTTTCCCACCGGTGAGGTGAGAGTCTCTAGATTCTATCAGAGTTACTTTCTCCTTCTCCTCCTCGTCTTCCTCGTCCTTCCTCAACCTCCACCGCGGGCTCCAGATCTCAGTGGCGAGCGCCAGATCTCAGTGGGCAGTGGTTGAGGTCCGGCAGTGCCCATGCCAGAGAGAATGCCAGCCAGATAGAATGGTAGAATAGAAAGTCAGAATAGATGCCAGATAGAATGCCTGAAAAGAATGGCAGACATATAGAATGCCAGAGAGAATGCCAGAATAGATGCCAGAAAGAATGTCAGAAAAGATGCCGGATAGAATGCCGGAAAGAATGCCAGAGAAATGTCAGAATATCCTTACCCCCGTAAAGTAAAAATTGAGGGGACGTACCGTCATTTTTTTTGGCAAATAAAAAAGCACAGTTGATGTAAAGCCAGCGTTTTTCGGGTTTCTGGATGTTGCTGGCCATCGTCCCCGAGCCATTTGGCTCACAATGACCTGCTGCTCTACGTTGACAGCCAAGGCCTGGTGGAACATGTTCTGGAAGAGTTGGTTTTATTATTATTGGAATCCATTAGAAGCATCAGAAGCTCCAAAGATGCCACATTATGCCACCTTCTTTGATGTTGAGTCAAGGGAGGCAGTGTTCTCATTGCGCAGTCTACGCATGTCCTGTTTTGTTCCCACGGCGGAGTGCTTTCCTGCGGAGCAGGCCAAAACTTCCAGCAGGCAAAGTGAGCTACGGTCCTGAAAAAAATTGCAGTCAGCCACGATCAGTCATGCAATATCATGCAATATCATGCATGTTTCCGAGCGCGGGAAACTGAGGATATCTGAGGATTGATTGAGTGAATGGTCTTCTTGTCAGTGTGTGCTTGTTCGTGCCGGGTAGTTTGTTGCTGTACCGGTGCAAGAGAAAAACTACCCGTTTGACAGGGCCGTCCTTAACCATGCTTTTTCCCTCATGTGTAGCACCTAGACCTAAACTTGAGTGCACTTTTTGGGCTGTTTAATCTCCAAAAAAGTATGCGAAACGACAATGAAGATGCCAATGTTGAGACCCCACCTCTCGTAAACAACGAAGGCAACGAAACCAGTTCTGATCATTTTTTGCATCAAATTACGTTCGTCCTTTTAAGCTTTATATAATGATTTGTTTCAAGCTTTAAGACACGAAGCATGGTTTTTCGTCCATGAAAAAGTTTCCGTTTGGCGAGCTTTGGCTGCATGATGTTCCGGCCCCTTGAGGACAGCACGCTCCGTGCTTGGATGAAAGGAACTTCTTTCAAAAGGGGGTACCGGCTGATGGAGCCGCACTTGAGACCTGCTCTGCAGGCCAGTCGTCGCTTTCTGGCATCTGTGGAGAAATTTTGGGGCGACATACGGCGCTGAAGCGTTGATCATGAGTAGCCTTGACGCGGACTCGTGGTTTGCTTTTGGCTCGGGAGACGATGCTCAGCAGCTTGCATGGCATATTGCGAGGCTACACCGCCGTTTTCGTCTTTTTGCCTCGCCTGAAGCTAGAGTGGAGAGGATCGGGTCCATGATGAGCTATCTATGGAAAGGCCAGCAGCATCGAGTCAGCTTCTTTTATGAACAGAGTTGCGCTACTCCAAGCTGATGTCCTTTGTGCGGGTCATGATCGAGATGAGATCCTGATTGATGGTGTGACACGCTTTTGGAGACAGTCTAGAACGAAAATTTGGACGAAAATTTCTGCGACAAATGTGAAACAGATTCAAGATAGACATGGTCGGCTCAATGCATCCGGTCGTTGGGCAGGCCCTTCAGCTCTTTCGGACCAGGCTTCGCTTTCCGAGACAGTGGGGCTTTTGCTGCCTGATGATGTGCTTCAGCAAGCGAAGACCTCCTTTGACCTACGTGCTGCATGGTCTCAAGAAGTTGCTGCATCATTACCTTCGTCCTTGCCCGCTGTGCTAGAAAATTCCATCCAGGGAGCCACCCAATCAGCGAAGGTTACAGCTATTTCACTTCGCAATGACCGGAAAGCCAGCAAGCGGTCCCTTGCTCGGAGTACCGTTCATGAGCGGTTGGACGATTGGCTCCAATCAGTGATTTGTGGAGTTCATGAAAAAAATATGAAAAAAGTGGCGCAGCTAGCTCCAGGTTAGCCTTTGTAGCCATGATCCTTGGTAGCCCAGTGCTTTGCAGAGGGGTATGACCAAATTTTTGCTGGGGTTCATTGTACGGGTTGCGATTACATTGGTTTCAATCATGCCTAAACCATATGCGCTAAGGGTAAGGCAGCGAACCAGAGGTATAGTTCCGTTGAGGATACAATCACCGACAAGGAGAGGCAAAGGGGAAAGCTTCGCGTTGGTAAGTTCAATCACATATAGGACATCTACGATATGTCTACCACATTACAACACCCATGTTAAGATAGCATCTTACCGTTGATTTATGCGCATGGCCACATGACATGTGGGATCATGCGGGGGGTGGAAGAGCCGGTGCCTGACCTGGATCGCGCTTCCCCTACAGCATATTCCTATTGACTTTCATCAGTCCATTACAACCGAAGATCCGTGTTAAACCCCAGTTCTACTGTATAGATGGGATAAATAAAGTTAAATGTTGCCCTACCCAATTAGGCACGCAGGGTCTTCCAACCTCTGCTCTCTGTGTCAATCGGCTTCTCTTGCTTTCAAGGGACAATTCCAGTTCATGCCGCTGACTCGCGACTAATCATTAAGCGTGTACCAGAACCCTAACGAGCCCTGCCGTGCGAATGCAAGGCCGCACCTTGAAAGCCAATTTGAGTGGTGGGCCAGCGCCAAAAAAGAGTAAGGCAGACTTGGAGATGGAATTAATTATAGTCAATTTCTACCAGATAGAATATTTTAGTTCAAAAAAATATTTTTTTGCTTGAACTAAACGCATCTCTAGCAGATAGAATGCTTTCACAGATAGAATATTCAAAAGATACCGGAGAAAATCATCCAAAAACTTGCATGTTACTAGGTGATTTGAACTAAATCACATCAAAAAAAAAAGTTGGAAAAATAGGTTTAGTTCAAACTTTTTTTTTTAAAAAAATAAAATTTGCTTAACTTAAGATAGCTATAGACAGATAGAATATTCCACGGACCCGGTAAAACAACAAGCCGTACCTATGTAAAATGCTTCAAAAAAGTGGGTATAGATAGCCATAAATAGCCACAATGCCTATGTAAAGTGCTTCCACTGAGGGTACAAATATGTCATGAATATTGCACCATACCTATGTAAAGTGAGGTTGACAACGTAGCAACTGTAACATCAACAAAAGGATGATTGCTTTCAGTTCCTTTCAGTTCCTTTCATTGTCCTTGTGTTTTCCTTTCATGTTCCCAGCCTATGGTTCCAAATGTTTTCTATTTCCTTGTATCTATGCTCCTTTCATGTACCTTTCACTTCCTTTCATGTTCATTTCATGTGCCTTTGATTTTTATGTCCTGTCATTTTAGAAAAAAATCAAAACATTTCCGTCAACCATATCTTAAAGGAATGTTAAGGGATTTTAAAGGAAATTGAAAGGAATTATAAGGAAATTCAAGGAATTTAGGGAGTTTTAAGGACTTTGAAGGAATCTTAGAGGAAGTTGAAAGAATTTTAAAGGAATTTGAAGGAATTTGAAAGATTTTCAAGGATTTCGGATGATTCTAAAGGTTGTCAAAGAAATTTTAAGGAATCTTAAAGGAATATAAAGGAATCTTAAGGAATCTTAAAGGAATTTAAAGGAATCTTAAAGGAATTTCAAGGAATCTTAAAGGAATTTCAAGGAATCTTAAAGGAATTTTAAGGAATCTTAAAGGAATTTCAAGGAAGTTTAAGGAAATTTCAAGAATCTTAAAGGAATCTGACGGAATTTGAAAGATTTTTACGGATTTTAATGATTTTAAATGATTTTTAATGAATTTTCATGAGTTTTTTGGAATTTTAAGGAATTTAAAGGATTTTTAAGGAATTTTAAGGAATTGCTACGAAAGAATGCCACCGTATTTTGTTGCTACAGAATGCTATAAACAGAAGAAAACCATTAAATATTTGAGCACCTTCACTCTAAAATACCTCTATCTACACAGAATTTCCTGACCCCTTTTTAAAGAGGCATTTGTGAAGGTCTTCGAATTTGGATGAACTTGGATGCCAATTCGGCGTGAATTTGCTGGAACCGCATTTTATGGCAGAACCAGTTCTCATTGTTTTTGTGCATTTTAAAGCATGAGGCCCTATGCACAAAAGCTAGACCGCTTTAAAATTGCTGCACATTATCACATTATGAATTGGCACCCCGATGCATAAACGAGCAAGGAAGATCACGAAAAGAACCAAGGACCATGAACATAATTTGAAACGAATATGCACGGAAATTCGATATATTTTGAACAATGACAGGACATACAAGAAAAATGGAATGACTTGAAGGAAAAAGGGAAGGAAACTGAAGTGACAAGAGAGTAAAATGAAAGGGACATGAAAGGAAGATGAGAAGGAAAATGAGACGACCGGAAAGGGAAACCAGAGGAACATCAGAAGGACATGAAAGAACAAAAGGAAAGGAGGGAAATTAAATAAGGTGAACGTAAAACAAAGATATGATTGACGGAAATAGAAGGAACATGGAAGGAAGTGAAAGGAAACTGACAGGAAACTGACAGGAGAATGAAAGGCATGAAAGGAATGTGAACACGAAAGAAAATGCTTTTGTATGAGTGTATATTTGTTTTTTCCCCCCAATATTCACACATATAAATTGTGACCACCATGGTGACCAAGGTCATGCATTCCGAATATTCTATCTGTGAGGATTTGGACATGGCATGCAGGGACAATGAAAGGATATGAACAGATAATGGAAGGACATGGAAGTAACGCGCATGAAAGGAAAGTGGAAGGACATGAAATAAACACACATAATATCATAAATTAACGTAAAATGAAAGGAAGATAGCAGAACATCGGAAGAAATAAAGAATTGAAAAGAAGCATAAGCATCCCCGTGGCAATTTCCACACTGGAAATGGATGACTTGTGCATAGTCTAAGCGAGATCCGTAATGTATTGGAATTTCAACATTGGAGCCAGGTTTGTCATTTTATTGTTAAGGGGTTGGTCTGAGCATTTTATTGGCAAGGGAAATCCTGATGATTTTTAACATGTTAAAATTCCATTCTATTTTTATTGCAGCAAATTGAGTGTTTGGAGCATTTTATTGCAGAATGGAACCAGTGCTTTTCGAGGATCTCTTTATATCAATTTTATTGGGCATGTCATTTTAGATCTGCGAATTTTAAGGAATTTGAAGGAATCCTAAGGAATTTTAAGGACTGTTAAGGAAATTTAAAGGAATTTGAAAGGAATTATATAAAAGGAAATTCAAGGAATTTAGGGAGTTTTAAGGACTTTGAAGGAAGCTTAAAGGAAGTTGAAGGAATTTTAAAGGAATTTGAAGGAATTTGAAAGATTTTCAAGGATTTCGGATGATTCTAAAGGTTGTCAAAGGAATTTTAAGGAATATAAAGGAATCTTAAGGAATCTTAAAGGAATTTTAAGGAATCTTAAAGGAATTTCAAGGAATTTAAGGAATTTTCAAGAATCTTAGCGGAATTTCAAGGAAGTTTAAGGAAATTTCAAGAATCTTAAAGGAATCTGACGAATTTGAAATATTTTTACGGATTTTAATGATTTTAAATGATTTTTAATGAATTTTCATGAGTTTTTTGGAATTTTAAGGAATTTAAAGGATTTTTAAGGAATTTTAAGGAATTGCTACGAAAGAATGCCACCGTATTTTGTTGCTACAGAATGCTATAAACAGAAGAAAACCAGTAAATATTTGAGCACCTTGACTCTAAAATACCTCTATCTAAAAAGAACTTCCTGACCCCTTTTTAAAGAGGCATTTCTGAAGGTCTTCGAATTTGGATGAACTTGGATGCCAATTCGGCGTGAATTTGCTGGAACCGCATTTTATAGCAGAACCAGTTCTCATTGTTTTTGTGCATTTTAAAGCATGAGGCCCTATGCACAAAAGCTAGACCGCTTTAAAACTGCTGCACATTATCACATAATGAATTGGCACCCCGATGCATAAACGAGCAAGGAAGATCATGAAAAGAACCAAGGACCATGAACATAATTTGAAACGAATATGCACGGAAATTCGATATGATTTTGAAAAATGACAGGACATACAAGAAAAATGGAATGACTTGAAGGAAAAAGGGAAGGAAACTGAAGTGACAAGAGAGTAAAATGAAAGGGACATGAAAGGAAGATGAGAAGGAAAATGAGACGAACGGAAAGGGAAACCAGAGGAACATCAGAAGGACATGAAAGAAAAAGGAAAGGAGGGAAATTAAATAAGGTGAACGTAAAACAAAGATATGATTGACGGAAATAGAAGGAACATGGAAGGAAGTGAAAGGAAACTGACAGGAAACTGACAGGAGAATGAAAGGCATGAAAGGAATGTGAACACGAAAGAAAATGCTTTTGTATGAATGTATATTTGTTTTTTTCCCCAATATTCACACATATAAATTGTGACCACCATGGTGACCAAGGTCATGCATTCCGAATATTCTATCTGTGAGGATTTGGACATGGCATGCAGGGACAATGAAAGGATATGAACAGATAATGGAAGGACATGGAAGTAACGCGCATGAAAGGAAAGTGGAAGGACATGAAATAAACACACATAAAGTAACGTAAAATGAAAGGAAGATAGCAGAACATCGGAAGAAATAAAGAATTGAAAAGAAGCATAAACATCCCCGTGGCAATTTCCACACTGGAAATGGATGACTTGTGCATAGTCTAAGCGAGATCCGTAATGTATTGGAATTTCAAAATTGGAGTCAGGTTTGTCATTTTATTGTTAAGGGGTTGGTCTGAGCATTTTATTGGCCAGGGAAATCCTGATGATTTTTAACATGTTAAAATTCCATTCTATTTTTATTGCAACAAATTGAGTGTTTGGAGCATTTTATTGCAGAATGGAACCAGTGCTTTTCGAGGATCTCTTTATATCAATTTTATTGGGCATGTCATTTTAGATCTGCGAATTTTAAGGAATTTGAAGGAATCCTAAGGAATTTTAAGGAATGTTAAGGAAATTTAAAGGAAATTAAAAGGAATTATAAGGAATTTCAAGGAATTTAGGGAGTTTTAAGGACTTTGAAGGAAGCTTAAAGGAAATTGAAGGAATTTTAAAGGAATTTGAAGGAATTTGAAAGATTTTCAAGGATTTCGGATGATTCTAAAGGTTGCCAAAGGAATTTTAAGGAATCTTAAAGGAATATAAAGGAATCTTAAGGAATCTTAAAGGAATTTGAAGGAATCCTAAGGAATTTTAAGGAATGTTCAGGAAATTTAAAGGAATTTGAAAGGAATTATAAGGAAATTCAAGGAATTTAGGGAGTTTTAAGGACTTTGAAGGAAGCTTAAAGGAAGTTGAAAGAATTTTAAAGGAATTTGAAGGAATTTGAAAGATTGTCAAGGATTTCGAATGATTCTAAAGGATGTTAAAGGAATTTTAAGGTCTTTTTTTGAACTTAAAGGAATCTTAAAGGAATATTCAGGAAGCTTAAAGGAATTTTCAAGAATCTTAGAGGAATTTCAAGGAAGTTTAAGGAAATTTCAAGAATCTTAAAGGAATCTGACGGAATTTGAAATATGTTTACGGATTTTAATAATTTTAAATGATGTTATTTCATGAATTTTCATGAGTTTTTTGGAATTTTAAGGAATTTAAAGGATTTTTAAGGAATTTTAAGGAATTGCTACGAAAGAATGCCACCGTATTTTGTTGCTACAGAATGCTATAAACAGAAGAAAACCAGTAAATATTTGAGCACCTTGACTCTAAAATACCTCTATCTAAAAAGAATTTCCTGACCCCTTTTTAAAGAGGCATTTCTGAAGGTCTTCGAATTTGGATGAACTTGGATGCCAAATCGGCGTGAATTTGCTGGAACCGCATTATATAGCAGAACCAGTTCTCATTGTTTTTGTGCATTTTAAAGCATGAGGCCCTACGCACAAAAGCTAGACCGCTTTAAAACTGCTGCACATTATCACATAATGAATTGGCACCCCGATGCATAAACGAGCAAGGAAGATCATGAAAAGAACCAAGGACCATGAACATAATTTGAAACAAATATGCACGGAAATTCGATATGATTTTGAAACATGACAGGACATACAAGAAAAATGGAATGACTTGAAGGAAAAAGGGAAGGAAACTGAAGTGACAAGAGAGTAAAATGAAAGGGACATGAAAGGAAAATGAGAAGGAACATGAGAAGGAAAATGAGAAGGAAAATGAGACGAACGGAAAGGGAAACCAGAGGAACATCAGAAGGACATGAAAGAACAAAAGGAAAGGAGGGAAATTAAATAAGGTGAACGTAAAACAAAGATATGATTGACGGAAATAGAAGGAACATGGAAGGAAGTGAAAGGAAACTGACAGGAAACTGACAGGAGAATGAAAGGCATGAAAGGAATGTGAACACGAAAGAAAATGCTTTTGTATGAGTGTATATTTGTTTTTTTCCAATATTCACACATATAAATTGTGACCACCATGGTGACCAAGGTCATGCATTCGGAATATTCTATCTGTGAGGATTTGGACATGGCATGCAGGGACAATGAAAGGATATGGATATGAATAGATAATGGAAGGACATGGAAGTAACGCGCATGAAAGGAAAGTGGAAGGACATGAAATAAACACAAATAAAGTAACGTAAAATGAAAGGAAGATAGCAGAACATCGGAAGAAATAAAGAATTGAAAAGACACATAAACATCCCCGTGGCAATTTCCAATGGATGACTTGTGCATAGTCTAAGCGAGATCCGTAATGTATTGGAATTTCAAAATTGGAGTCAGGTTAGTCATTTTATTGTTAAGGGGTTGGTCTGAGCATTTTATTGGCCAGGGAAATCCTGATGATTTTTAACATGTTAAAATTCCATTCTAATTTTAAACAAATTGAGTGTTTGGAGCATTTTATTGCAGAATGGAACCAGTGCTTTTCGAGGATCTCTTTATATCAATTTTATTGGGCATGTCATTTTAGATGTGCGAATTTGAAGGAATTTGAAGGAATCCTAAGGAATTTTAAGGAATGTTGGGGAAATTTAAAGGAATTTGAAAGGAATTATAAGGAAATTCAAGGAATTTAGGGAGTTTTAAGGACTTTGAAGGAATCTTAGAGGAAGTTGAAGGAATTTTAAAGGAATTTGACGGAATTTGAAAGCTTAAAGGAAGTTGAAGGAATTTTAAAGGAATTTGAAGGAATTTGACAGATTTTCAAGGATTTCGGATGATTCTAAAGGTTGTCAAAGGAATTTTAAGGAATATAAAGGCATCTTAAGGAATCTTAAAGGAATTTAAAGGAATCTTAAAGGAATTTCGGGGAAATTTAAGGAATTTTCAAGAATCTTAGAGGAATTTCAAGGAAGTTTAAGGAAATTTCAAGAATCTTAAAGGAATCTGACGGAATTTGAAATATTTTTACGGATTTTAATGATTTTAAATGATTTTTCTGGAAATTTCATGAGTTTTTTGGAAATTTAAGGAATTTAAAGGATTTTTAAGGAATTTTAAGGAATTGCTACGAAAGAATGCCACCGTATTTTGTTGCTACAGAATGCTATAAACAGAAGAAAACCAGTAAATATTTGAGCACCTTGACTCTAAAATACCTCTATCTAAAAAGAACTTCCTGACCCCTTTTTAAAGAGGCATTTCTGAAGGTCTTCGAATTCGGATGAACTTGGATGCCAATTCGGCGTGAATTTGCTGGAACCGCATTATATAGCAGAACCAGTTCTCATTGTTTTTGTGCATTTTAAAGCATGAGGCCCTATGCACAAAAGCTAGACCGCTTTAAAACTGCTGCACATTATCACATAATGAATTGGCACCCCGATGCATAAACGAGCAAGGAAGATCATGAAAAGAACCAAGGACCATGAACATAATTTGAAACAAATATGCACGGAAATTCGATATGATTTTGAAAAATGACAGGACATACAAGAAAAATGGAATGACTTGAAGGAAAAAGGGAAGGAAACTGAAGTGACAAGAGAGTAAAATGAAAGGGACATGAAAGGAAAATGAGAAGGAACATGAGAAGGAAAATGAGAAGGAAAATGAGACGAACGGAAAGGGAAACCAGAGGAACATCAGAAGGACATGAAAGAAAAAGGAAAGGAGGGAAATTGGCAGTAGCTGCGAGTTGCATCTTTGAACGCCGCCGCTCAAGCTGATGACGTGGGTGTCCTTCCTTGCTCAGGCTGGTTCCTTTGCTAGGGAAGCTGTCACTTCAAACTTTTGGGGGCTGGGCTGTCCATATCACTGTTCTGGAAACAGTCTTCCTGGACTTGCTGTTTCCTACCTTCTTGGACTTCTCACTGGCATCCTCCTCACTCTCTGTCTTTGGATTTTCATATCCTTTCCACCCTCATCTCTTCCGCCCTCACTGCCTTCTGTGCCGGAATCGGTGGTGGTCTTTGCTGAGAGGACTCGGCGGCGGTTGCGGGGCTATCAGCCCGTCCTGAATGAGCAACCTGGGCACTGACATCAATAATCTGGTCAGTGCCATCAACCGTTTGTCCATTGCTATCGAGAGTAGAGGTGGCAATCATTCCAGAGCTGAAGAGTGGGAGGTTATTGAGGAGGGCCCAGAGGCCCCTGCGGCCCCAGTCCCATCGCAAGAGGACTTGTTTGCTGGTGTGGCCTTCAACGATTACGAGGCTTTTGCTGATTTGCTCCCTGCTTGCCCAGACCGTTTTCTGGGGATTTGCAGTCGGTTGCGAGGAGGCCAATACAGTGCTGAGTACCGAGCCCGACGTGCTTGGGAGGCCGGTGTTTGGGCCCATCTTTGCAGATCTGGGCGTGTTCGGGTGCCGAGAGCCACCCTTCCCATTGATCTCAAGCCTACGGTCTACATCGTTGTGCAGTCGCCCAGAATCACAGAGCCTACTAGGGTGTCACGAGCTTCTGACTTGGCACGGCTTACTGGGAGGTTCAGTGAAGCCACCATTTGCCACGGCTTCCCATCCCTTGCAGAGGCTGAGGTGTATTGTGGAGGACTTGGGATTGCATTGCCATGTCAGCACCAATTCCAATAATCGACCTGTCTCCACAGGGCGACCCTGGAGTTCCAGTCAGGGTAGTTCTTCAATGGCCACCAGGAGAAGACGTTTTGGTTTTGCAGTTGCAAGCTTGGGTTATTATGAGGCGGCAAGGCGGAGTCCTTTTTGCAGTTCCCGACATGGTTTTGGATGCAGACAGTTTGAGTGCGCATTCACAGTTCCTGGAAGACGGCTCAGATCCTCTTGTGGGCCCTTACACGTCTTATGTAGTTCCCTTGCTCACCATGAGCGAAGATGGCGCTTTGGTGGCTGCCGAGGAGCAAGCAAAGGTCATGGTGATCGATATGAGCCATCCTGCTATAAACGCTTTGGTCAAAGCGTATCCCGAGGATGGAGCAGAGGAGATGGACCTTTTGCATGTTTTTGGAACGGGCGACCCAGCGGCCAGGCCAGATTTTTCAGTGCTCATGCCTCAGGTGAAGGAGTGGGTCACCAACGAAGTTTTCGAGAGGACGGCCTACTATTCAGCACAGGAAGAGGAGCAGCCAGAAACCAGTGCCGAACAAAGACCAAAGGCAAAGGCTTCAGCTCCTGGTTCTACCATGCCAGGAAAGGCGGCCAGCACCGCCAAAGCCGCGCCCAAGAAGTATACGGTCGCCACTTTGGCTCAACAGGTGGAACTTTTGATGGGCTCCCTGCCTGCAATCACAGACCAGTTGGCGAAGCTTGCGGCCCAGCAGGAGACCATCATTGGCAATCAACCAGGATCTGCAGGGGAGCCTCCCTTCAAGGCCTTGGCAACAAGCAAAGCGGCGATGCCAGTTTCTTCTCTGCTGAACCAAGGGCCAAGAGCCAGCCTGTCTGGTCTGGCGAAGATGGTGGGGCCGCCCCCGCCAGTCAGAGCTGCTCCACCTGCAGCAGCTCCTGTAGACCCTGGCCAACTTTTGGAGGAGGACGAGCCAATGGATCCACTGCAGGCCTCGGAGGAGGACAAGATTGGGTCACCAATGGCGCAAGCACTGCTTCAACAATCCAAAGTGCTTACGGCCCTCATGTCCCACTTGCAGGTGACAAACTCAGACCCTTTGTCAGACCTTTCCTCTACAACACCCACCACGGGAATCAAGGGCACTGTGGCAAGAGAAAAGTTGCAGAGGGAGCTCTCAATGGGAAATGGCCAGTTTTTTCTAAGAGTTTGCCAGCAGATTCAAAAGAGGATGTCGCCTACGTCCAGGCCAGCTGCAAATCTTTCAGAAGCTTCCGACGTATCTCTGTTGGCCTACCTAGAGAGATACGGAGGCTATGGCCAGTGTCGCGAGCTTGGTATGATAATGTGGTCCATTGGTCACGCCTTCGATGCTTTGGCTGGGGGCGAAGTGGGCCTCGCTCAGGACCACTTGGCCATGACGGCTGTGATGGTCGAACAGGCCAGCCTGGATTCCAACAAGTGGCAACTGGCATGGTTGGTGCGACTGCTGGACGATCCGCCTCAGAATCTTTGGATCAACCGAGGTCAGACAGCAACAGGTACGAGGAGAAGTTTCGCACCCCTCAGTACCCCTTCTTGGAACACTGTGGCGCTGGCCTTCCTGAAGGAGTCAGAGGTTTTGCAAGGGAAGAGGTCGGAGCTTTTGGGAGCAAAGGGATCAGCAGTGGAAGATTCCCCCGCTCCAAAACCCAGTCCAAAACGCAGGCCAGGAAGGGGAAAGGGAGCACAAAATCAGGGGCAGTCAGAGGAAGCAAAAGGATCCGGGTGATTGCATCTTCGGTCGGTGGAAGTTCAAGTCCAAGTGACCGCTGTTACCAGAAGCTGGCCAAGGTGCAATCATCAGGATCCCATGTTGAGCATGTTGGAGATGAGCGGCCCCCTGATGTTGACAGTTTCACTGACACCACGAGCCACTGCATAGATGAGGTCAAGAGCAAGAATTCCGGTCCTGCTTTGTCATGTACCGCAGCAGCTCCCTCGGACCGTGCTAAAGCTTTTGTTGCAGCTGGAGAGAGACAAACTCTCTCTGGTGACAATGTTT